>JBANCZ010002014.1:0-17845 GCA_037040025.1 Sphaerogastrella javana | reverse complement strand
GTCCTGAATAGAGTCATGCGAAAAAAATCCTTGATATGTAAAATAAATTAAATCCGCTTAACAATAAAATGTTGAATTTTTCTTCAAATATCATTGTTTTAAAAATTTGCAATGAATAATAATATTAATAACATTAATAATAATTATTGTTATTTCACAACAAATGGTTCAATAATATGTATTACAAATACTTTATAAATATAAAATGGGATATATTTCAATTTTTTTTTTTTGCTGCAACCTTTCTGCATGACAAAAACGCATCGATGGCTGTTATCGTTTATCGGCAATATGATAGTCCATCACTATGGCCATACGAAAATTTGCGTTTTTCTTTGTCGGCTTGCACCCGCGACTAATACATAAATTTGCGCGCTGCGTGTACAAATTTTAGCAAATTATGAAATGGACAGCATAATCGGACGCAGCCAATTCGTCTCCGAGACAGCGAATCTATTTACAGATGAAAAAACCGCAAGTGCTCGTACCAAGGTTTGTAATAGTGAGATGTTTCGATTCACTTCGGCAACTTAATGTTTATTATTCAAAAATTATCTTTTTTTGTGTTTACCCTCAGGTTGTAAATTGGTGCAATGAATTTGGCAATGCAAGCCCATCATTAAAATGCGAGCTGCTAGTCAAAGTTCAGGAAATTGTTCTAGGATCATGTGTAGAGCTGGCGGAAGAGTTCCTGGAACCGGTGTTGTCACTAGCTCACGATGCCAACCAAGAAGTACGCAAGCAGGTAGTTTCCTTTGTGGAACAGATATGGTGAGCTTGAAATATAAATAATCCGTACAACTGTACTCTTTATATATCATATGCTTTGACTGTTTTCCAGCAAAGTGAAGGTGGAACTGCTCCCCTACGTGATAAATGTAATATCTATGCTGTTACGTGATAGCTCAGCTCAAGTGATCAAGCGAGTTATACAGGCATGTGGCAGCATTTATAAGAATGGCCTGCAGTATTTATGTAGCCTGACTGATGCGACGGATAGCGCAGAGCAGGCATGGAGTGTTTTGAGCTTAATAAAGGCGCAGATTTTGGATATGATTGACAACGAAAACGATGGCATACGCACAAACGCAATTAAATTTCTAGAAGGAATTATAATATTACAAAGCTATGCGGAAGAGGATAGTATGAAACGTGAAGGCGATTTTTCTTTGGCCGATGTGTCAGAGGATTGTACGCTCATCAGGCGTAAGAAGTTGCAGGATGAGGGCACCAATATATTTGACATTATGCTGCAATTTCATGGTACCACGCACATCTCGTCGGTCAATCTCATTGCCTGCACCAGCAGTCTATGTACTGTGGCTAAAATGCGTCCCGCATTCATGGCACCTGTCGTTGAAGCCTTTCGGCATTTGAATAATAACTTGCCACCTACCTTAACTGATTCCCAGGTGAGTTCGGTGCGGAAGAGTTTGCGTATGCAGTTGCAAGCGCTGCTTAAAATGCGAGGTGCCTTTGAGTTTAGTACCACCATACGTAATATGTTGATGGATCTTGGTGCCAGTGCCAATGAGGTACAAAAACTTTTACCTAAAATGGACAAACAAGAAATGGCTCGCCGACAGAAGCGCATATTGGAAAATGCTGCTCAAAGTTTGGCGAAAAAGGCACGTCTAGTCGAGCAGCAGCAAGCGCAGCAACAACAACCTCGCGAAATGGAGATTGATGAGGAGGAGCTGGACCGGCAGCGTCAAAAAAGCACGCGGGTCAATGAAAAATTTCTCACAGAATATCTACGCTCCACAGAAAATGTAGTTAGTTTGGTAGTTGAGTTTTTGCCAACGTTACCAGAGGCACCAACGGAAAGGTTCCTTGCCGATTATACGCCCATTAAGCAGCTATCTCTTCCGCAACAAGTGAGTAGTATTGCTCGTCTATTCGGACAACAATTGACTGAATCACGGCTTGGACCTGGCTCAGCTGCCTTCAGTAAAGAAACACCCATGAGACCAAAGGCTCAGAGTCAAACGCCACCTCAGGTGCAGACTGTCAATACAACACCAGCTGAATTACCTGTGTCTATGGATGTGGATGATGTATTAGTGGATAAATTAAGCGAACAGGAACTGCAACGTAAGGAAGAGGCTACCAAGAAGTTGCGTGAGAACATGGAGCGCACTAAAGGTGAACAGACTGTCATTGAACGTATGAAGGAGCGAGCCAAAACACTCAAGCTACAGGAGATAACGAAGCCACTGCCACGAAATATAAAAGAAAAGTTTTTATTGGATGCCATTATGCGCATACTCAATTCTGAGAGACAGTGCATAAAGGGTGGAGTCGCGTCCAAACGTCGAAAGCTAGTTACTGTTATTGCTGCCACATTTCCTGATAATGTGCGTTATGGCATACTGGATTTTATATTAGAGGATGTCAAGCAGCGTATTGATCTTGCCTTTTCGTGGCTCTTCGAAGAATTCTCACTGTTGCAGGGTTTCACGCGGCACACTTACGTGAAAACCGAAAACCGCCCGGACCATGCGTACAATGATCTTTTGAATCAACTTGTGCGTGGTATCGATCAACGTTGCGAGTACAAGGATAGAATCATTTTGATGCGTCGTGTTTACTTGGAAGCGCCTATTTTGACTGAGGACGCGGTGTTCCAATTGGTGCAACTGTGTCTGGTCGAGGAGTTTATGCCGCATGGTTTGGAGTTGGTCAAGGATCTAGTGGTGTTGCGTCCGCCACGGAAAAATCGTTTCATTCGCATATTGCTGCAATTCGCTGTACATGAACGTGCCGATCTCCGAGAACGTGCTTTAACTAACTTAGTTACGATCTATCATGTTCACAAGATAGTTCCGGCGCGGATTGATGAGTTTGCCATTGAATGGTTAGAATTTGTTACCGCAGAAATTCCACCCAAGACGATATTTTCACAGGATTATGGTAGACCCACTCAGGAGGCAGCTTGGAAAGAAGATACAGCCAAAATGTGTTTAGTCTTGGCGCTAACGCTTCTGCCGTATAATCCCGAACGTAAGTTGTGTCTCACATAATCACAGGTATTTAATAGTCAATACTAAATGTTAATTTCATGTTCAGTTTATTTGGAAAAGGTGTGTGCAGTTTTCTTAGAGAGCTCGGCGGAGCAGAAACGAACAATTTTACGCAGTCTAGATGCACCCATCAAGAAGCTTGGTGTTGAGTCGACGGTATTGATGAAGTTATTAGTGGAGTGTCCCAAAGGCCTGGAAACACTAGTTATACGCATTATCTATATTCTGACTGAACGTGTACCCACGCCGCATCCGGATCTAGTGAATCATGTGCGAGAGCTCTACCAAAACAAAGTCAAGGATGTGCGTGTGTTGATACCCATATTGAGTGGATTATCGCGCACAGAGTTAATTGCCATACTGCCCAAATTAATAAAACTGAATCAGGCTGTAGTCAAAGAGGTGTTCAATCGTTTGCTTGGCATTGGTGCTGAGTTTGCCAACCAGCAGATTGCTTTGTCTCCAACGGATTTGCTGGTAGCGTTGCATACTATTGATACAAATGTTTGTGATCTTAAGGCAATCGTAAAAGCGACATCTATGTGTCTGGCCGAACGGGAAATTTACACTCAAGAAGTGCTTATGGCAGTGCTGCAACAACTTGTTGAAATAATGCCCACACCCACGCTTATAATGCGTACCACCATACAGAGTCTTGCACTGTGTCCACGGCTGTCGAACTTTGTATTGAATCTGCTCCAACGTCTGATATTAAAACAAGTGTGGCGTCAGAAGGTGATCTGGGAAGGATTCCTGAAGACAGTGCAACGGCTCAAGCCGCAGTCGTTGTCTGTGTTGCTGCAATTACCTTCACCTCAGCTGGCTGATGCTTTGCAGCAATGTCCCGATTTGAGGTCATCCCTATTGGAATATGCAGAAAGTATACAAGATGAACCAATGAGTGGAATCACTCAACAAATTTTAGACATTATCTCTGGCAAGTCTGTAGATGTGTTTGTTACGGTAGGCATTAACTTCTCCAAAGTTATTATAGTTACATTTATTAATCGTTTTTAATTTATTTTTATTTTATATAGGACGAAAGTGGTGGTTATATTAATCCTGAAAACATCAAAAAGGAATTGGTGGAATCCTCAGATATTGGCGTAATTTCCACAGTGTCAGTTATAACGTCTCTGCCCGCGTCGACACCACAGGCCGTACCAGCGCCTGGCGACTTAAATCAACCACTGCCACCTGGCGAGGATTAGCGCAAAATTACCTTTGTTACTTTTTCATTCAGATATTGTATTAAATAGATGCAATGTTCAGATAATTTGTACTGTTTTTACCTTACTATTTTAAGACTCTAGTTTTTATGAATTTATTTAGTTTGTCTCATTAATACTGTTCTAAAGTAAAATATTGGTGTATTAGTAATAATGCGACTACCTTTGGTAAAAAACATCAAAATTTTCGAATTAGTCGACTGTTGATCCTGTTGTCAACATTGTGAGCGATTTTAATAGCTAAGATTATCCACCAGCAAAGTGTAGTTTAGTTTGATAAGTTCTTGGCGTTGTTTATCCGCTAAATTAAACCGGTATTTACTAATAATATCAATTAGTGATAATCAATCGAGATCTGTGCGATAGTGTCGCTAATAATAACTCATAGGTGTGAGTTCAAGTGTTACCACTTGAGATTATCCATATTGAAGTAGGTTGTAAATATTATCATTTTCATTTACGATAATATGTTTTACATATTCGTAATTGATTTAGTTATTATATTCTGAGTAGTAAAGAATGAAAACGCGCGGATCCAGATGGGCCATAGAAAATCTTTGTTATGAATTGACTAATGTGTAAAAGAGTTTGATTGTTTTTCGTACTCCTAGGTATATTATATTTATAGACATTCCTGATAGTAGCTAGCACTTATCGCAAACCCTGGAAACGTCAGCAACAAAACTTAAATTGCAACGTTCGCTCAAGGCAGTTATAGTTCAGCAGTTCAGCCATGCAGAGGTATTTAATTGCACTATTTATTCTCTTAACAACGGCGATTGCCGTACGATCGGCGGCGTTAGATGCAGCTCCAAAGGACATAGATTTTTATAGCCTTTACGACAATCCTGAAGCACATGTCAGCCTTAAGGGACGACGTACAACAGTAAGTCTTATTGTTGTTCATTTTGTAAATCCGTTTATAAATCTTATGTATTATTTTTAAACAGCGTGATCGCATTGCGGACCATGGCTATCCAGCTGAACATCACCATATTGAGACTGAGGATGGCTATATAATTGGAGTGTTTCGCATTCCCTACTCTCATAATTTACAGAATGAGAAGGCCTATCGCCCCATTGTGCTTATACAGCATGGTTTGACGAGTTGCTCTGATGCTTGGATACTGTGCGGCCCGAATGATGGTCTGCCGTATCTGTTAGCCGATGCTGGCTACGATGTCTGGCTGGGCAATGCGCGCGGCACAACTTACTCTCGAAACCATACATCTCTGTCGACTCAGCATCCATACTTTTGGCGCTTCAGCTGGCATGAGATTGGCTACTATGATATAGCAGCGATCATAGATTACGCTCTCAAAACCAATGGACAAGGGCAGAAATCTATTCATTATGTGGGACACTCCCAGGGAACTTCCGTATTTTTCGCCTTAATGTCCATGCGACCTGAGTACAATGATAAAATTAAAACAGCTCACATGTTTGCGCCTATCGCAATTATGACGCATATGACAAATCCGCTGGTGCTCAAAGTTGGACCTTATCTGGGACATCGAAATATGTACTCCCTGTTATTCTCCAGCCAGGAATTTATACCGCATAACAACATGTTGTTAGCCTTGTTCTTCAATCTTTGTGATCCAGATCAACAGCTTCGACCAGTTTGTGAACGGGTTATGGAGAAGCTTTACGACGGCGGACGTGTGAACATGGTAAGGATAATGTCGATTAAAACCCAAACTATATTTGTAAATGTTATATGTGATGTTACTATACATTAATTAATTGTAGACTGCCATGCCAGAAGGAATGGCAACACATCCAGCTGGCTGTTCCACCAATCAAATGGTGCATTATCTACAGGAGCAGCAATCAGGGTATTTTCGGCAGTATGATCACGGTCCTAAAAAGAATATGGAGCTATATAATTCCGAGGAGCCACCAGAATATCCAGTCGAGAAAATTACTAGCAAAGTTCACCTTTGGTATTCAGATAATGATCTGATGGCTGCAGTGGAGGATGTACATGCTTTATCAAAACGTTTACCCAACATGGAACTTCATCGCATGGAGGACCCTATGTGGGATCACGGTGACTTTGCGCTTAACATATATGTACGCAAAAGCCTCAACGAACCTGTCATTGAAATAATGCAGAAATATGAAAACGCCAATAATAATACTTACTGATTAGTTCAATTCATAAATGCAATAGTATTTAATCTCAGGCAATAAGTATTTAATCTTAAGTTAAACTAAATTTAACCGCATGCTTTTGATAATAAAGTATGAAGCCGTAGCCTTCTATTGATGGTTACTTTGCAGGGGGGCGGATTTTAAAATAACTCAAGTGCCTTAAGATTGCGTTGTTTATACCAATCATTACCTACAAAAAAAAGTACGAAAAAACAATTCTTTAATCTGTTTTATTTGAACTTTTGATTTCTTAAATATGCTCTGTAATGTAGTTATGTGGAACAAAGGTATTTGATAAATCGTTTCAACTGTAAACTGCAATTCAAATAAATAGCAAAGCATAAATTACATAAATAAATTGAAAAACTCTCTCCAAATAATTTCCACCGTTCATTTTGTTTACAAGTCAAATATACTTCGATTAAGGCAAGTTTCGATTGTAATTGTGTAGAACCACAGAAAGCGTAAGTTCATGTCTCGCATAATGTATTAAAATATCTAATAACATTTTAGGTCTTTACATATTTAATCATTTTGGCCTTTTCTTTTGTTGGTTAGAACGTCAGGTTTTCTCTCATTTCTCTGAAGGCAACAAGTTAACAGGGTTTCACATGGGAATACCAGATCTCGTTTAGACCTACATGCAACACATAGCAGCAGTTCAATTCAAATCAAATCCTGGCGGCCGTATAAAAAATTACAGCATTTTGCCTTCATTCGAATTTGCGGCTTTTGGCTTTTGCCTTTGGCCTTGGCGAACAAGTTCAAGGACGTGTTGCCTTGAAAGATGTAGAAAAGAGCATATAACGTTGATTGGCTAACTATGATTTGATTAATACTATTTAATGTTAAAGCTAATATCTCTTAATTAGTACAGGCATGCAATCAAACCATGGCTAAAACGCTTAAGAAATTACAAGAAACAGCTTCGGAAATTTTAATTAATGTTGAATTCAATGATAATGCAAAGCCTAGTATTTATAACGCACCAGTAAGGAATTTTGCCAGAAATAAAGCATTCCAGCGAATATCGAATATTTAGATAACATGGATTGTAAGATTTATTTCACAACTAGTTTTTACTACTCAAACAATACCAACTTGTAATTTTGATTGTACTTGATATAAAAAAACTCAGACAAATTGTTCTTTTCGGCTTTTTAAAGAAACTCGCTCTGTGTAAGCACCTCAAAGGGCTTATTGGGTTCACCCTAGTATTTATCTTCTTTTTATAGAAACGATGCACATTTGTCGACGCCTCGCTTAAATAAAAAAGCGTCAAAACGCATCACAAGAACAATTGTCGCTCTTTTGCGTTCGCTCGTTCCTGCTCGCCCATTCAATCCAACATTTCTACACACAGTTCGTTCGTCCTCACCATCATGTTTAGTATTCTCAGACTCAAATAGCTAATAGACCCCTATTACGTTTTTAAATAAAAAAAATATCCAACAGTAGGGACTAACCCGCTCGGCCGCCTCTTAGCCGCCGCTCAGCCACCGCTCAGCCACCGCTCAGCCGCCGCTCAGCCGCCGCTCAGCCACCGCTCAGCCACCGCTCAGCCGCCGCTCAGCCACCACTGGCCGCCGCTCAGCCACCGCTCAGCCGCCGCCCAGCCACCACTGGCCGCCGCTCAGCCGCCGCTCAGCCACCGCTCAGCCGCCTATGACGATTTTAAATTATGGGCTCCCCAATTGCGGGGGAGTGGGGGGAGGTATCCAAAATTTAAAACAAACTTGATCTGCCTGCAAGCAAAAGCAGTGTTCGTGCTAAATATGAATACTGTAGCTCTTATAGTTTCCGAAATCTAGGTGTTCATACAGACGGACGGACAGACAGACGGACGGACAGGCAGACAGACAGACGGACATGGCTCAATCAACTCGGCTTATCTTCCTGATCAAGAATATATATACTTTATGGGGTATGCCACGCCTCCTTCTGCCTGTTACACACAAATCGACTTTGCACAAAGTTAGTAGACCCTTTACTGTTTTTTAAACACAGGGTCTTAAAATCTGCATAAAACCCTCAATATTAGTGAAAGAACGTTATTTTTGAAGCGTATTCCATTCAGTATCTATTAATTTGGTCATTGTTTGATTGCCTATTACGAATACTCACATCGAGTATCGGTAAAGGTATACAATACCGAAAATACCATTCTGGGCCAAAAATACTAAGCTGTACCGAAAACACTAAATGCTGTTGATATTAAATTTAAGTATATTGTAACTTAATGTATGAGTGTTTTAAAGAGTTTTAAAATTTAATAATTTCACGGCGTTCACACTTATATTCGGTAACGTGCGTTTGTTATAGTTATCTCGAACTCTGGCATCATCTCTGACAGAGGAGCGACATACCACCCCGTATATTGCCCTTGGCTCATAGTAGAGTACGGCATGTCAAATTATTTGTATATAATTCACATCCTTTTGCAGGGCGCTGCCACGTGATTTATGGCCTTGCGTTGCCACACAAAATGCTGCTCTATAAATAAATATTCCAACATTCCAAACTAGCATGCAGAGCAAATTGTTGGTCTCAGCACTATTATCCTTTAGACAAGCTGTTCGTTTTGGAGACATACAGCGGTTTAAGTAATTGCTGACTTTTGCCATTTCAACTGTAAGTTATAGGTTTTCGATATGAAAATTTGATATTCCGACCACATGCTGCGATTAAATTGTTATGCCATCTTTTTTCGGCATTATCTACTCCCGCCATCATTCGGACTATTTTCGTAGGTGTGTTCTGTTCTGTTTTTCCTGTATTAATTGAAAATAGTTTTTGCTACTGATGGAACAACAAAGTACTATAGAGTGATAAGGTCTTATTGTGGATAGAGTAAGTTCTAAAAGTAAGGTTGAAAAGTCGTGTGTATTTTGGTAAATTGATTTAAATCACAATTACTGGGACTAAGTTTAACTTTACTTTCATGAAATATTTATTTTACAATGTAGTTGCGTTTTTCAAAGATAAACTTTTAATCTTTCAGTTTGGCTGTTTTTTTATTCAAAGTACTAATTGTGTATGGATATGGCATATATTTGAGTGTATATAAAACCTATATTTATTATTACTCATTTAATCTCTCCTACATCTTTATTTAAGTTTAACCTTTGCAAAGAACACCATTTACATTGACTGGGTCTATGTCTGTGATAAACAATAGTTACAGGAGCCTGATATGATATGATGAGCCGCTAATCTAGATATAATTATTATAAACCAAGGAAGTGATAAGCCTGAATCATTCATTTGACATAGTACAGGTATGTTTTATTGTCCTTATTGTCAAGATAACTGAAACATTACACCACGTTTTGGTATGTAAAATTTCGGTGAAATCAAAACGGTCCAACGTATTGAAAAACGACAAATGCCAGCGAGAAATTCATTTTATAGGCGTGGGCCCAAACTTTAAGACAGCATGCCTCTCTCATAAATTAGATACTATAATGTGGGTTGTTACCTTTTTGCTGTGTTGACTGAGTCCGAGTGCACCAAAATTTATTACGAATAACTCTTCTTCTGTTTTTAAGCCATTCGCAGTACCCAGTCAGAGATTGGGGTTTGCTTTTTAACTATGCAAACTAATCAGCGTTAGCAATTTGGTCAGCAGTTAGTGATGGTCGAAACCGTTGGGACCGAGAGTCATGCGGCTAAATGAAGTGTACACATTTCGAAAGAGATGGACGCCCCGTATTTAGATATATACAGATCTTTTGTGGGTATGTGCATGTTGTGTAAAAACAAATAACAACTTGGCCATTATAAATCTTTGCCTAAGTGTTGTGGTCATTTAGCAAATGTCCGGCAGGAAAAGATGTGGGTGCAAGCAAGTCAAGCTAATGTAATCTCAGCATCGCAAAATCTAGAGGATGGACATTGCTGGTCTGGATGTCTATGATTTATAAAATGTATTAATTATATCCGAATTCAAATGTACCGTGAGCTTGCTATAAAAAACTACAGAAAGTAGCTTATTGCATAAGCTGATGCAAACATTTTAACTAATATTTACAAGATCCAAGCCGGTCTTAAATACACAAAATACAATACAACTTTTAATATAGATATCATCAGGGAAAGAAATATTCAAAGGGAACTGAAACTGAATCTAACGGTTTTACATTGTTTTTAATGATGACTTGAGACAGTTAAGTTAATCATTTTAGTATATTTCCAATTTTTGCTAGAGTTTCAAATGAAGAGCAATTCTAAGAAATGAGATATTGAATATGCTTGATAGATCCAAAATAGAAGCCAAGTTAATTGGCAATGATAGTTGGTCATAAAATGATACATTATATTAATTCGAACGTATATTATGCAATTGATTGGAACACAGTCTCTTGTATGAGATTGCAGATAAATTAATGTTGAATAATAGCTAAATGTTTGCACATTGAACACTTGCCTAATTTCATATATTCAGTATATTAAAGTATCTAATTGAATTGGTCGTTTAAAATAAGAATCAACCCAGCCATCCATTACACAAATTGAACTCACATAACGCCGAACACTTGAAACATACCAAAGACTATCAGTTATGGCCGTGCCCAGGCCTAGACCCAGATCAAGCATATGCCCGGTCTCCAATATAGCAAATCGTGTTGCCCTTTGGATTGGCGTGCCAACTCATAAGGCACAGAAATGCCAAACCGCCATAATAAAGGATAATGTCGGCGCATATTAAATAAACGACTTCCGTCGTCGTTGCTGTCGTTGCTGTCGTTGCGGTAGTCTAGGTCTAGGCTTCTGAGCAAGGGCCCCCCACAACGTTTACTCAATGAAAACAAGCGAAAGGATATTGAAATGAGTTTGGTAAAAATGCAAATTCATGCCAATGGGGAATGACGTGTGCAGAATTTCTCAAGCCATAAATGATGAAGCGAAAAATTTGGAAAACACACACACACACACGCAAAGCACTGCCGAATGGTTAATTAAAAACTTTTTGAAAACTTGACACAAAATTCAAAAGTACTCGTTCATTAAAGGAGTAACCAAACAGTGACAGAAAATTCCAATATTTCAGCATGTTCCAAAATTTTGGATATGCTTTAAAAGTACTCCTTTTGTCTACTAATGGAGACAACTTTCTCACAGTAGGTGCAAATATTAGGGAATTCACAGCACCAGAAGCTAATTACAAGAGCCATCTCAGTCTGGGTTGGGCTCGCCTTAATCGCTGTTTAAGTACACGGTCTTCTCTTAAACGCGAATTACGCCCAGTGCGCTCGCTCTGCTCGTCTTGCAAGACCCATCATCATTTAATGTAAACAATAATTAAAATCACGAACTATACAGGTAGTCAGAGTCCCTCTGTCTGCTATGACGATTCTTCATGGATAGCTCGAAGCCTCCTCTGGTGCTATTGGTGCATAATTCTCGCAGTTAAAGCCCTAATTGCCGCAAATGCATACACTAAGCGGTCACTTCTTTTTGCTTGACTATAGTATAAGCACCTGCAGGTGGACATTGCAAGCACATAAGGCTACATAAAACTAAGCTTCTTTATTAATAAACGGCAACTACTGTAACAGAACTTAGGAGCTACGTACCAACGTATGTCCATGGTTGGATATGTAGAAAATCACTCTATTTAATTTGAAAACCGTCTAATATTCATTCAAGATGCTGTCTAAAGCCGACGTTTGTTCTAAGATCGTAGGGTTTATAAGCAACGACTTACAAATATTTACATGTCTTCGAGCTGTTTCAATGCATAATATGTAGACATTAAGGTAGTAAGGTATAACGAAGAATAATTATCAAGTATGCTTCTATTATTATTTTTCATTTTTTAAAATAAATAAGGCAATTATTATTGAAATAATCTGAAATCTCCGTACAGCACAAATCTATTTAGTGCTCTTCACAAGATCAATGTTGTTTTAGGTTAGACCGAAAAATCTATTTCTGTTTATTCTCTATAAAGAGTTTTCTGCATTTTACATGTAGCTTATATACCTGTATGTTAGTATTTTGGTAAATCCTACATAACCTGATTAACAAATCCCAAAATAAAAATAATATAATAAAATAATGTAATAATATAAAATTATAATAATATAAATATATAATAAAAATAATAATATTAAATTATAATAATATAATAAAATATATTAATACAATGTAAAAATATATTAACACAAAAGTAAAAAAACAAAAAAAAAAATTATATTTATTAAATGCAATTCAGCAAAATGCCTTCCATTATATCGAAATTTGTGTATTTATTCACCCCCGTTGCTATATTTTGGGGCGTGGTTTCAGCGCAGCCAAAGTTCTCCTCCAGGGCAAGTAGGCGTCCGTCTATACAGATTTTGCAGACGCTGCAACTGCTAGAACAGACGAATACAACTCAACACAACTCTCTATGAAAAAGTGTCATTTGTTTTGGGCAACGCCCACAATAAGAACGCGAATTGCTCTTGATGCTTCTCTTGCGGGGTCAGGTGCAATGTGTAAATTTATTTGGGAAATTAAATTTTAAACATTGCACCCATTTTGCAGTTTTTGTTCGACCCTGTGTTTGTATGTGCTGAATTGAACCAAATACGCACAGTTGGATTTAACGTCATTTGATCTAAATCCTGGATACCTGGCTCCACTCTGTCACGGGTGGATACTCAATTTTAAAGATATGTTAAAAGGCGGAGACTCGGTACATAAATGATCATTCATATTGGATATCAACAGTCATTTTCACATTTTAGAATTTACTTTTTCTTCTCAATTATCAATATTAATTACCGATTAGCCATATCGATTATTAATATTTATCATCGATAATTCTATAAGACACCGAAAGTCAGCCATGTGGGAGTATATGTCTGTATAAACATATTGATCTTGCACCCTGTTAAAGATACTGTGTTGATATTTGTCAACTCCTTAAAACAGGAATTTTACCAGACCACCGTCTTTGCAATGAAGTTTTGGTAGGACTAAATATGGGCTTTATTATATTTACGATAATGTAATATTTTTAACAACTTTTTTGAATTATAATAATTAATAAAAGAAAATAAATTAAAACATGTTTGATTACGAATATTGCCAACGTGTTGAAAGAAACTAATGCTTGAACATAGCCTGTGTTTTATTATTACAGAATTGCCCTTTCTCCTGACATTTAGATAGCCCAAGTCGAATATATATCAAAACTACTGCTACGTGCTGGGTCGAACATTGAGACTGAAAACCCATGACCGAAACGATATAAAATAAAGCCATTATTTCTTGCAGAGAGCGAAAGATATTCGAAGACATAGACAGATGGAGGAAAACAGAAAGTAAGAGAAATATATAGGGAACGGGGCAGAGATATAATATAAGAGGGTGTATAAGATATAGAGAGAGGTGGATAGAAACAGAGAGAATGCATGCATGGAATAGTAGTAATCGTATTTTTGAACGAAAATATTTCTGCATAAATTACAATAACAGCGACAGCGGCACAACAAGCAAGATGTCTACCAGGAACAGAAACACCGTCAAACATTCTCGGCATATAATTTAGTGTCGCTTATGAAATAAACTTATCTAAGCGGAAATAAAAAGACGTAGTGTGTGTCTCTGTATTATTATATATATGAGCATATATATGGGTGAGGCAGTGTGACCAAACAGGTTGTTGTGGAATAGGCACCCAAGATGTCTTACACATGCGAGTCCAACGACATAAATTTTCGCGCCCCGTGTTTAAAAAACATCTGAGTATCTGAGGTAGCTATTTCGACCAGCGTTGAAGTTCAAATTCCAAAGAATGTCGTAAATTTATTATTTATTTAATATTATTATATTTATTTAAACCTATTTAGGATTATCTTGTGAAGCATATTAGGTATATTTCATGAGACAGAATACGTTTGGAGTGAAATAAAATTATAAGAAAAGTTTGAGGTTCGATTAATTGCCCTATGTGAATTGCTGGTAAATCTTGAATAACTCATTACAGCTTCCGCTGTTGGTGACTGATTTTAAGGGCCGCAAGCGTAGAATGGGTGCATTATGTGCATACACATACTATGTACACCATACATACATTTATAGCTATCATCAAGGCACTGCCAAGTTCATTCATTCATTCATCAAAGTGTAACACTGTAGGCAATGCAATGTAAATGCTGTGCGAACACTAGACACATTCAACAGACTGCCGTATGACTGCAACAACTCATTAAGGCGACAAAACACTCATAAGTAGGCGTGGCAGATGGACGTACCTACGCTGGCAAGTCTGATGATATATAGCCAGCGGTTAGGATCGTAAAAGTCCAGCTGCAGCAGTGGCAAATCTTAACAGCTACTGAGTCAAGCCTCGACCTCGACCTGGGCTTGTGCTTTGCCCAAGCGACTGCAAGCGCCAAGATTAAAGACATTTTTTCTGTGATTTTTTCAATGACGACGCTATAGCCACCTGAAGATAAAGCTGTCAGTGAACTTACCCAAAGCATCGATTGTCTTTGCTTTAAATACCTGAAGGAATATACACGTAAAATACTGTTACTTCAGTCAGTAGCAGTTCGAGAGTATGTAGTCTACAAATGATATACATATCTCTTAAATTATATATGAAATTTAAGTTCCTGAATCTCAGCAACAACATCAATAAATGTAGTATTGATAAATAAATATAACTGCAAATCTAAATATTAATGGATCAAGATCATCATGTGACTATTAGAAGCACAGCAGAGGAGCTCGAACTAAGGACAGAAACCGTCCATAGGTATTTGAAGATGACAAAAAACCTCAATGAATTATTTCAAAAGAATCTTTTGGACCGTGTCTGCGAATCTCTGATGTATCATAATAAATTCGACTCATTTCTGGATCGATTGGTAACTGGCGAGAAAAAATGAATCACATATGACACCACTAAGCGTTTAAGATCCTGGTTGAAGCACGGTGAGTCGTCTGAAAAGACGGCGAAGCCAGGACTGACGGCTCGGAAGGTTTTGCTCAGTGTATGGTGGATTATCAGAGAAACTATCCATTATTGAGTGCTGCCCAACCCATAATTCTGACCTCTACTGTCAACAACCGGAGTGCTTGAACATTGCTCTTGAACAGAAGCGCCCAGCCATGGTGAATCGTAAGGACATTGTGTTCCAGCGTGACAACTGTAGGCCTCATTCATTTTTGGTGATTCGTCAGAAGCTACGGGAGCTTGGTTGGTATATTTTGATGCATCCACGTATAGTCCGGACACAGCCTCTAGTAATTACCTTCTGTTTTTGGCTATGCCAAATTTTTTCGATGGGCAGCAATTGAATTCAACAGAGGCTTGTGAAAATCGAATCGCCGAGGTTTTTTAGCAGAGGAGTTTTTTCAGAAGAGGCAAATACAAATAACCATTAAAATGGCAGCGAATCGAAGACAACTGTACATATAGCACTTAAATTGGAAAATAGTAAGTATCTTAAATTAATCGTTAAAAATCAATAAACACCAAGCAATCTAATATATAGTATAGAATATGTGATATCTTAACTTCATTCATTAGCTTTTTTTTGCCGTCAATTATAATTAATACAAGTCTTATTCTGGTTTATTATAAATTTGAATAATATAAAATAAAACAAAAGATTTCTTCTGAAATATGTATTTCAGTGATATATAACCCATGTAAATAAGTTTATATCCCTTCAATAAATCATAATATTAACTGCGTTCAATACATTTATGGGACGTAATATTAGAGGAATTCTAGAAATGCCATTAAACTAATTTCCATCCAATTGAGCTGGATGTGAGAGTGGAATCAAAATTGAGTAGCGTTATAAAGTAGCACATTAAAATCACTTTTCGAAATTGTTTCAATTCAAATTTGGAATCACAGGGAGCACATGCCATTCACTAGGCAGGCCAGACAAAGAGCCACAAGAGACCAGAGAGCCAGAGAGCTGGAAAGGTAAGGTGGCATGGGGGCATGGGGGCATGGAGAGTGGAGTGAAGCAGTCAAGAAGCTATCGGACTGGTTGTTTAACATAATCCTGGCGCTTAAGGCAGACAAAATGCGTCGGCAATTTGTTTATTGGCGTTGACGTTGTTGTCGTTGTTCTTTCTGGTGCTGTTGTTGCTGCCACTTGTGTTGTTGTTGACGGCAAACATGCCACAAACTACGCGCTGTAAATAAATCACCAAAAATATTTCAACTACACTTGCTGCTGCCGCCCTGAGTTGGATTGGGTGTTGGTTTCCGGCAACAATTCTGAAAGGGAAAACCTCATACCGTCGGCATATGTTTTCTGCAGTTCCTTTGCCAGTCGGAAGTTCGCTATGTTTCAGCAGGAAGTGCTTGATTGTTTGTTTGTTTGTTTGTTTGTCTGTCTGTTTGTCTGTCTGTTTGTCAGTATGTCATTCAGAGTCTGCCTGTTCTGGTATTTCGACTTTCGCCCTGTCACTTTGACTTTTGCATGGAGAGAAAGATACGCATTGTATGCGACATCAGCGACATCAATTCCATTCGTTGATGTGAGACGAAGTGAATTGCACTAATTCATTTGTCAACTGCTTTAGGAAAAAATTGTGAATCATCCTTGATATTTGAAATTGATGTGCTATTGTCCCGTGTATAGAGTTCGTATATGTGATATGCTCTTGGCGGATTGGTTAGTCGACTTTGACCCGAATTATTATTCAAAAATTATACTTGCCTTTCTTTATTGTTAAATTAAAACCTTATTCAACACAAAATAAAAAAGGAAAACCATATCACATTCCTAGAATTTGTGCAATCTCATAAATCAGCGTGAAATTCTTGAACCAGAGCAAACGTTAACAAAGGAATGCCTCTCTGTGTTCGCCACCATTTTCGCAATGCTCTGGAAAAGCCCTTGTGTTTTCTTTTAGCAACTCGTATCAGTGAAACGCTTCTCAGGTAACATGTGGCACATAAATTATAAAGAACAAGCGCACAAAAATGTGATTTAAAGCAGCGAATGAGTAAATGAAACAGTATTAAAAAAATATCAAACGAACTCATCACCCTCTTCACCCTAATGGTGTTGAGCTGCTTGAAATGTTTGCAAACTTTTAATGAATGTGTGAAGGTCTGCCTCCAGAATTTATGACCTTGGTGATAATCTCCTGTTTCACAAAGGAGCTAAAAACGAAATTAGCGGAAAATTCAACTGAGCAGATATATACAAGATACTCTGTGAACAGCCGCGAAGTACATAAGTTCTTAAGAAAGGAAAACCTATCTTAATTATTTGTCCACGATTTGAGAATATGGGATTCTTGTTGTACAGAATGACAGTATTCTCAAGACGCAGATTATATATTTTTAGGGGGTTTGCGGATAAGTATCCAAAATTTGATTATAAGAGTAGGTGCACAGTAAAATTCAGCACATATGTGCCAAAGCACAAAGTTCTAGCTCCAAAATAGAACGTGATATGATAATTT
>JBANCZ010002013.1:0-17846 GCA_037040025.1 Sphaerogastrella javana | reverse complement strand
ATATAATATAATATAATATAATATAATATAATATAGTATAGTATAATATAATAACATAATATAATATAACATAATATAATGTAATATAATATAATTATAATATACCATATATCATTGTATTGTCATATCCGCTAAGCTGTTAATCAATCTCATAGTGACTTCAATGTTGACATTCGTAGCTTTAAGAGCACAAAATATTGAGTAACAGCATTGAAAAGTTAAAATTTGATTGCCTGCAATTGCAATCCATCAATTTCTTGATTTACCGAGTGCAGAAGCAACCCTCGCAAGTAGCAGCACCCACAGCAACAGCAGTAGCAGCAGTAGCAGCAGCTTGCAACCACCAAACAAAAGGCTAAATAACAAAGAGCAAATCGAGTTGTTGTTGTTGTTGTTGTTGTCGCTGGCTGCACAGACAACAGACAACAGAAGCCTTTTTTTGCCTTCAAGCATCATAGGTAGCAATGTTGCACAGGTTGCCATTGCCTACGCTTGTTGTCTGTTGCAGTTACATACAGCAACCCCCTCTGCTACGCCCACACTCTGCTCAGTCGCTACCCCGCCCACTTTCACCGCCTGCCTGCTAGAGTGTGTAATAATTTGTTTTTATGCCCCAGCCAACCCTGTGTACCGGCAGGGTTGCTGCAAGCAACAACATCATCATCAGAGGTTTCTAGATTTTAAGGCAACCAGAGATCTGAGATCTGAAAATAGAACAAATATTTATGCTTTGAGCTGTGTTATTAGATTTTAATTTCTTGCACCCAATGGCAAAATGTACACCCTACGTGCGTGTGGCAACTAGTTTTGCCACATCCGCCCATCCAACCATCCAACCATCCGACCAACCGCCCAACCCCTTTGCAACATTTCCTTGGTCTGCCTTTGACTGGGCTAAGCGTGCGAATGTTTCTGGCATTCTATTTGCATCTGTTGTGGGTGGAGGAGGCTACGATCAAGGGTGGCAAACAACTTGCACCCCCTGGGCTGTTGTGCTACGTATTGTTGCAAGGTGTCATGGCCAGTAATTGAGTATGGTTTACGCTTGTGTCATCATTTTGTTATTTGCTGCTGTTGCTGCTTGCAACTTGCAAATATTTGCGTGAAAATGCCTTCGTTAGGGGCATTCCTCCGCTGAGTTTTTTACTCCTGCACCCAATGCAAATTTCCTCTGTACTTTTTCGGCACGTGATAAAAGAGAAAGGAAACAAACGTTGCAGAGGGAAAGCAGTAGCAGTGGCAGGCACTGTGGCATCTATTTCAACCACCGACACTTTCTCTTTTTATTTTTTATTTTTTATTTTTTTCCTTGGGGTTGCTGCCAAAATGACGTTTACAAAATTACATTATTAGAAATTGATGGCTTTAGTCGTCGTACCTCGTGCGTTGAGGGTAATACGGCTGCGCTTTTAACTCTAAATTGTTTGAACATTTCACGTTTCCCATATTAAGTTGAGGGGGAATCAAGTGACGCTACATTAAAAAGGGAGCAAGCTACAAATATGTCAACAGGGCTCTAATGAGGAGCACTTACACACACACATACACACATACATACATACACATACACACATACACATACACTTACATAAGCACGCACTCTTCATCTCCATCTCTCTTCATGAGTAAAAAACTCTATAGTACTACCCTATACTCATACTAAATTTTCAAACAATCCCACATACTCCTACACACTATCAGACACTCCCACACACTCACACGGACACACTCACTCACACACACATACATATACCTAGCTTAAACTAGCATTAGCTTAGGGAATTTGTTATAATTTAAGCCACATTTCAACTTGGTTTCGCATCGTTGTTCTTTAGAGTTTCTGGTTAAGTAAAGACCAAACAAATTCAAAAGTGACAAGCTCCACGTGCATGTGTATGAGTGTATGTATGTGTTTGTGGTTGCACGCATGTTGCAGCACTTGCTATAGTTACCACTTACCACTTACCACTTACCACTTACCACTTGCTATTCCCTACTTACCATCTATACCATCTTCCATTACACTTAGCTACATAGTTTAAATATGCGTACTCCTTCTAGCCACATTACACTCACTCTTTGTGGCGTTTGCGTCCATTTTTTAAATATTTGAAACGAAGAAACGATGAAAAAATAGCAAATAACATGCACGGTGTAAATGATGCCCCAAAAAGCTTTTAAGCTGCATAGCTAGGGCACAAGAACCGACACAGCGAGGTGCGCTTGCAAGGTTTTTGACGTCGAAATATGCTAGGTTGATCTATGTAGTTATGTGATCTTTATGCTTTATAATCGACTCACCCCGCTTCACACACATATATTCACTCAGAGGGCTCTCTAGGCTATGCGATCGCTCCTATTCATTAATTCCTTTTCACTCATTCACACTTTTCGCTCTCTCTCTCTCTTGCACGCACAGCATTCGTAAAGCTCACATTGTATATCCCTGACTAGGTGTGTATATTTACTACTGTATATTTGTATTAGTAAATATAGTAGTAGTATATTTACTAATTTATAGTAAATATAGTAGTAGTATATTTACCACTTTCAAATTTAATCAATAATATGATTTCAAGTCAATGAATAAACCAAACAACCCTCGCAATGCTGACACCATTTGAAGTTATTTATTTGCGTTTTTTGTTTGCTAGAATTGAAATAGTAACCACTCCTTCTGTTGCTGTTCCGAAGGGGTAGAAGAGAAGTACTAAAAAAACTAGTCAAAAGGTATTACAGTTTTTTGTGTGTGGCGTTTGCATAGCATAAATGTTGCTGTATTTGGCATAGATTTGCATGGCCAATGAGTGGGTGTGGGAAATGGAAAATGGGAAAATGGTAAATGGAAATGGGTTAGCTGCATGGCATGGAAAAAAATGAGACGAAAGCAAGAGCAAGAGCGGAAAGAAGGGAGTGGAAAAGTTCGAGTTACTATCGAGTGGCAACATATTGCAGCTGCAATGCCAGCGTCAGTTGGCACCCTTTGCTGGCCAACTTCCGCTTTGGTCAGTGGCAATAAAAATAAAAGACGCCATTCACTGGACAGACAGATAGATAGACCGACAGGCAGACAGACAGACAGACAAACAGACCGGTAGATAGACAGGAACTAGACTATTTGCATGAGTTAAGACATGGTAAACCCCCAATGGTAGAGCTGCACTTCTATTGATAAAACCGTCTGAATATTTAGGGGTGCTGCCGGTACAGGTGACGCTTTTGTTTGCCATAATTGTTTGTTTTTCATTTATCTAGTTGTCAGTGGAGTGGGGGGAGTGAAGAGTGTGGATTGTGTAGTGTAGATTTCTGTGCGAACAGTCGGACACTATTAATCAAGTTGATTGGGCTTACTTATGAGGCAGCAGGCGTGGCCCCTTGGGGGAGCAAAAGCTCCTTGACTGCTGCTTGTCCTGGTTTATAATTAATGTGCAACACGCTTTGGGGCCCAAATGTGTGTGTGTGTGTGTGTGTGTGTTAGTAAATCCCCAGACGCGACTTGTTTAAGCTTGCCTTTGCCTGACGCACTATGTATCCTGTGTATCTACCTCTCTGGCACCCTCTCTAACGCCCTCTTTCCCTTTTTCGCTTTCCCATCTCACTCTCTCTTCTTCTCTGTGTGCTGCTAATGAAACGTCATCAAGTTTTGACGCCCAGACGCGTTGAAAGGCAATCTAAACTTGCAGCTAAACTTAATAAACAGCCCTGGCCAAAATTGCAAACTGCAGCGACTGTCGAAAAAGTTTTCATTAATCTTTGACCCCTCCAACCCCAATACCAACACCGAACTCCAACAAACTTCAACTTTGAGCTTATCCTCAGCCTGAATGGCTGACTCCATTTCATGTACGTCATTTACACGCTGGCCACAATTAAATTGAATTAACTTGCCCCACAACCAGCTCCACTTTTAACAAAGCCCAGCGTTTAAAACGCTACCTGAGCATCAAGATAGCGAATGGAGCCAAGTCTGAGATGTGAAGCCTGAAGTCTGAAAACTTCGTTTGCCGCTTGTCAAATTGATATTTGATTCATGACCAGCGCATTTGTCAAGTCATTCATCTTTTTCAGACCAAAGCAATACTTACCTTGCCACCCCCAACTACCCTACCCACATCTCTGTATATATATAAATATGTATACCCTACCTATCTAACTGCCAACTTTGCTGGATGCTGCAAAACGTGATGAATGGCTCATTGCCCGAATGGCAGCCCTTTAGCTGTGATTTCTTGCTACGCCGCATTATTTTAGATTATATTTGGGGTTTAATACTCTAACGGGCACATGAGCTAAGTGTACAATTTGGAAACTATCATAGAAATTATAGGAATTTATTTATTTATTATAGGATATTATAAACATTTATAGCTTGTTTGTTGTCATTCAACTCTGAAAACGTAATACAGCCGCTTTAAAATGTCGTATGATTGCAATATGTATTATAAATACTACGATAACATCTTTTCAATACTCTTAGATGTTGGTGGTTGATGGATTTAAAATTTCATTGATGGCAAAATTAGATTTGCTTTCATTTGAAGCGGAAATGAGTTAAAGGACACGTGTATTGGGCAGCCGTAAAATGTATTGATAAATGATAAAACATGATCTAAAAAACATAGTTTTATTAGATATAAGATATAAAATACTTTTTAAAAATATACTAAAATGAAAATCTTTGAATTGCTGTATAATATGTAGGTTCGAAAATTTATAGTCGCTTTTAGTACAAAGAAAGGTTTATTTAAATCATATTTTTATGGGATCTACAATTTTTAAAATGTTGATCAAAATAATGAATTAATAGATTTATATTTTGAATTAGAACATTTTGTACATTTTTGGCCATTTTTTAAGAATTTTCTCTATACAAAAGTATTTGAAAATTTTTGTTTAAATCGAGATAAAACATTTTTAAAATTTTGATTACAAATATTTATCAATGAATTTAGAAAAACTGCAATAAAATATTTAGATTAGAACATTTTGTAGTCGCTTTTGGTGTGCAACCTGGCCACAATTTGTATATAGATATTTTATAGCTTACATTGAGCCACAATTTTTGTCGATTTCACTCAAGTGTAAGCCGCAAGCCCTAAACATATTAGGCCTTTGGCAGGGCCTCAATTCGGGTCGCTTATGCCGCATCATCAACAGTCAGTTAGAGTTATAGCCAGAGGCAGGGGAAAGCGACTTTCGCTGTGGTGATTCTGTCCTTGTCTCTTTCTTTCTCATTTTGGTAGCATGCGCACGTAATGCTCTGTAGGAGCTGGAATGGTATGGTCATAGGGATTGGGCTGCGGTCCAAGAGAAACTTTTCTCGTATATATAGGCTTACATTTCATTTTTGCACGATTTGTCAAGTCAGCGGAAATCGTGCAATGCCTATCAGCGTGTGGCATGAAAATTGAAAAATTACTTTGCGTGCCAAATGAAATGCCTACTTATGTACCTTCTCAACTGGTGACTATGCCACTAAAAAACTTATGAAAAACTCATAAAGAATGCGGCTCAACGTGGCTTTTCCACATTACCAAAACTTGTTCTTGTTTTACTTTATGTTTGTGTTTTGTTTTTGGCTTTGATTTGTGGCCAAGTTAAACGCAAACTTGCGTTTACTTCTGTCACAAAAGCAACAACAATTCAGGACGCAGAACTCAGGTTTCAGACCTCAGGTGGCCCATCTACAAAAACAATTATTCCTTCAAGAAAATGTAGAAACTCTGGAACCTCTATTACTACTACAACAACTACTAAAGCTACTCTTACTACCACCACTTCTTACCATGTGGAATGGCAAAAATTGTAGTGCAAATATTTCTGTTTGTGGACACTTGAAATTGTTGTTGGTTGGGTTAATCAACGCCGTTTACATTTACGTTTAACTAGCGCAAATAGTCAACAATTTTCGGTATTCCTCTTTCGAGGCAAATTGCCATTTACCAAAACAACATTAGCTTTACGCCTCGGTTTGGAAATGCTCAAGTTTCCTCGGTTGTTTAGATAAGAAAGAGTGCATAATGCTTATGGGGCTCAAAGGAACAGCTTGTTAGCTCTACCAGAAGGTGCCAGAGAATAAAAAAAAAAAGAAATAAATGGATATGGTGAAAGCTCTAAAGTGCTCACTGATTAACTTAACCCTCTAAGACTACTTTTCAAAATAATACAAGCGTAATGCGTTCCTTTAGGCAGGCTTACGTGTTAGAGGGTTAATCTATATTAAATTAAGGTTGGCAAATTTGATATAATTAATATTGAATTAATCTCTGCTAAATGATATTTTTACTTATTTTTTTTCTAGAAGGAAATGTCTGTAATTTCATTCACATTTTTTACAATTTACTTTAATCATATTAAACCATGCCTAAGGTCTGTTTAAACTTTTTTATATAATTAAATTAAATTCTCTTTGAATTTATATGCAAACGCTTTGTTTTTATCACTTTTCAAAGCAACTTTTTGAAGCTCATTAAAGCACATCAAACAGAGTTTAACACAAATAAAATAAAAAATAAACATAAACTATTAAGCAAAAAAATAAAAGAAAATCTCTTCTTTTATAAGTTTTCTTTTACTACACACTCATTAAATTAAATGCCTTATGGCCAAAGTTTTTTTTGCGACAATTGTGACAAAAAAAGAAAATCTTGCTTAGATCTTTAACATTCTGGCAGAACATCTACATTTTAGCCTATTTGTCGCATTGTATCTGGTGCGTGTTAAAAAATAATTTCCCCAGATAATTTGGCAGCACGCATGAGACGTGTTCTCACTCCTACTTCCCCTACCCCACCCCCCTCCCCACCCACACACACTCACACACACTTTCCCAAAGCTCATACCATTGCGCTAATAGCAGCCAAAGTTTTTGGGCTTGGGTAAACTTTTTGGACAAACTTTCTCTATGTGTGTGTAGGCTGGAAAAGTTTTTTTTTCTATTACTCCCTCTCTCTCGTTTTCTCTCTGTCTATTGCTTGTTTTGCTGCTTTTGTTTTTGTTGATGTTGCTCTTTGTTTTTGCTTTTGTTTTCTCTTTCTGTTTCTGTTTGTGTTTTGTTTTGCCTCTAATGCAAAACACATGCCGTGTGTTGATTTAATTGAGCCAAATATGTTATAGGACCCATCAACATAATTGACCAACGAAAAAAAAATACAAAAACAAAGTGGAAAGGGGAAAGAGGAAAGAGAAAAGCGGAAAAGCAGCAGCTAATTATTTGCTTTTCCGCGTGTGTCGCATAAAGCAGATTATAGCCCTAAAGTGTGCTACAAATTTTATATATGCTGCTGCTGTTGCTGTTGCAGTTGCTGTTGCTGCTGCTGTTGCCTGGCTACGTGCACAAACATGTTTGATGGAATGGGCGGACGTTTGGTTAAGGGGACAAAAGTGAACTTTGGCCATTGCATATTAATTTTGCATTTTGCGGCGATGGACGGCATACAAAAAAAAAAAAAAAAAAAAAATGATAATAAATAAAAGTATCGCTTAAATTGTTTATACAATCTGACAATGTGCTGTGAATATGTATGTATTTTCTGTTTGTTGTTGTTTGCATTGTTTGGCCATGAGGAGGGTGGTAGGCCGTAGGCCTTAAGCCCCAGAACGTGACCCGGACAGGCGGTATATTGTTTGTTTAACTGTTGTTATTATATTCTCTTTCAATATTTGTGTGGGCGGATGCTTGGGTTCAAAATGATTCGAACTCCATACAGTTTGACCCCTTATCATACCAAATGCTCTACCTTTCCCTTCTTACATTCTATCACTCTCTGTCGCTGGGTTTGTTGTATGTTTTCGGCTTTTCTCTTTTTTGCTGATTTTGATAAAAAGAAAGTAATGTAAAAGTAGACGAAAAAAATTGAAATTTTTTCGTTAAGCTCAGCATCAGGTTTGAGTGTTGCCTTTATTTGGGCTCTTCTGCCATTTTTACATCTACTACTTCCACTACTACCATTACCTCTACCACTACCACTACCACTACGACTACACAGTGTGCCTATTTGTGTAAACAAGTGAAAGTGATTTATGCATAAAAAGTCCAACCCACCCAACGAATCCGACCAAGCGACCTGTCAGGGCGACAGACTTACTGCTTACTCCTGCTGCTCCGACTGCCTGCTCCCAATGTGGCATGTGGGCCACAATTCCATGTAGCTGTTGACTCAGGCGTATGATTGTTTTGGAGTGCCTGGATTTATGCCTCTTACTAGGATGGTGCCAGCCTCTATGCTGTAATGTATGGCACTCTGGCAAGTGCTGTACGTGTATTTTATGCTCATTCAAATTCAAATTCAAATTCAAACTCAAACAACCTCAACCTTAAAGTTGTCTAGAGTCTATTTCAAACAATTTCGTTAACATGAAATAGAATATGTTGGGTTTATTTTTAAGATTGCATTTATAATTAAATATTTGAATGAAATTTTATATAGAACAGATTAGAAAATCCAATCTGTAAACTATGAAGATCGAATGTGCGATCATATTTTGTAACAATGATGTTAGTGAATAAAAAATTTGTGAGAATTGTAAAGAGAGCTGCTCGTTGAATAGTTAGAATCGGTGGAAATCAGAGAAAGGTGATACAATAGATGAATTAGAGCTTCTTTGAGTTATTTATGTATATATACAGGTCTGTTCTTCAGTAGAAGTAGTGAGATTATATTTTAGGTCTTTACATATAACTCTCTCTTTATCTCTCTCTATTTCTCTTCCTCTGCCAATTGAAGCTTGATTTAGGTACATCTAATCTTCAGTTCTAATAATACCATACGCGTATAAATTCAAGCTGAAATTGTCAAGTGATACAAACCACATCAATTCATTTGGCTTTGTTTCCACTTCCATATATAGAGCCAGAAGCAGTTCTCAAAGGAATTGAGTGCCTAATCTCCGACCGTTTAATGTCGAGAGTCCGCCGTAATCAAGCATGTAAAGCGTTTGCTTTTATGCCACATCATAGCGTAGGGGTACTCGTTATATTCGTAACCATGCAGAGTAATCAAGTATCCACTTACCAGCCATAGAAACCCCCAACTACAGACGCAACTCTACCCCACCGTTGGTCAAACAAAAATTTGCTACAGCCGTGTCCCCAAATTAATTTAATGCCCCCAAAAATGACATAGGCAACTGTGGAAATGGAACTGGGCGGGAAGAGCGGGTGATGAGATCTACCCGAGAGCTCTACACTAAATCCACTTGAGTTGTACTCATATGATGTGGAGTAGACGCCCACAAAAAGTCCCGTTTTTGCCAGCGAACATTATAATAAAATTAATCTCCATTTGTTGTGTGTGTGTGTGTGAGTTTCTATGTGTGTGTGTGTGAAGTTTGGGTCGTCGCTGTGGCAGTTGCTTTATTAGCTCGTCGAAAAGCTACTGGAGCCCAAAAGTGGCAATTATTCATTTTATGTGGCTGAGCTCCGTCTGTGGGGCATGTGAACCATAAAAATTAAAAATTAGCCCCGGCAGCTGTAAAAGGGGATTATATAACACGCATTTGATGTAGTCCAAAAGGAGAGTAAGCTACCAAACAGGGGTGTCTACCCCTTTGAAAAGTCAAGAAAATGAATATTTATGCGACAAACTTCCCCACAGACAAGTCAGGGAGCTGCCCCTGGAGCCCAGACCCAAACCTCTAAGCTCTCACCCAGAAAAAAAAAACTAAATGGTGTGGCGCTGAAAGGCATTGTTATAACAAGCACATGTCAAAATTTTCACAACGCTTTTCCGAGCGAGTGGATGGGTTGAGGTGGAGGGTTGGTTGGTCTGCCAAAAACAAGAGCTCCGACTACGAAGGCTTAGAAGGGTTTTTGCGCCTGTCCTGTACACTTTCTAGGTGTGACTATCAGCCAATGCATGAATGGGCATGTGTGTGTTTGTGTATGTGTGTGTGTGTGTGGGTATGTTTGAGTGTGTGTGTGTATGTGAGTGCAGTGTCTGCTACACTCAGGCTACTCAAAAATTAAATCCAATTATCAGTTTAAGAGCACTCGCAGCTCCGCTGGGTATAACAACTTCTCAGAGCTCTAGAACCGACCGAACAGACCACAACAACAATTGCAACTGAAATTACAAAATCAACAACAACAACAACAACAACAATTGGCTAGCATTGAAGTTTGTAATGCAACAAAGTTTCATTTTAATGAGAAACTTTTGTTTATGCTATGCTGTGGAGGCGCTTGTAAGCTCGCCTTGGGTAACTCAACTAAACATTGCAACTTACCCAAAAAAAACCCTAAAAATAAAAAAAAATATTTAAATAAGACTATGTAGATTGTTGTTAAGCTGGTATTTGGTAAACCAAGATTTAAGGATGTTTACATTTATTACTTGTACACAGTTTCCAAAACTTGATGTACGCATAATGATGATGTAGTATACTTGAAAGAATTCTTTAACATTCATACAAAATATTTAAATGTGAAACTTAAAGTTTGAATTTTTCTAGTATAAATTAAAATACATAAGTAACAAAATTATATTAAAATTAATAACGTTCTTTAACTTAATCAATTTCTTACACTCAACTATAGAGTAGATGCAGCTCAATTTTTCACTACATTCTTATTCATTAGACCGCTGTAATCTGGCAGCTAAAGCTGCTACCTTTTTCTCGTAAAGCTCAAAGCGATTAATTTGGAATTTGTTACATGCTAATGCAAAGTTTAAGCTTTCAAATACTTCACACTGTTTAGTCTGAGCTAAGGTTGAGGGCTTTGCCATTGTGATTATGTGCTAGATTTAGTTTTAAATACTTTGAGAACATGTTGCATGCACACCCACAATTTGTGTATCGTCTGAGCTTGGATTTTAGACATTTGTTTGGGCTTTTGTTCACCTATTGAAAAAATTCACAGAGCGACAGCTTAAATGCTAACAAATCGAGCTCAAGTTTTTCGCAGGTCGCTTGAAATTTAGAAATTTTTGCCTGCCCCTAGAAGCAGGCAATGGGTTTGAGCAATTTGTTGGGCCTTCAGCAACGATTTGTACAGCTTTTGCTATGCAAACAAATGCCTTAAACAATTTTTTTTTTACTCAAATTGTGCCTAAGGCACACACACATACACATATGTGGCAAAAAAAATATTAGCATAAAAGTAGGGCCGGGCAGTGCCAAGTTCTAGGGGTCTAAGGTTACAAAAAATGCAAGAAATGTAAATAAAATCAAGAACGGAAGGCAACGTATGAAAAGGACAACAATGTATGGCAGCCGGACAGACGGGACGGCACAGGACATGACAACCCAAAACAGGACAATGCGAGCATAACATAAAGCAGAAGGTGCTCGGGAGCTGAATAACGGAAAAATATCATTCTAAAACGCTTGACAGCCACTTACACATGTCAAATGCAAAAGGATAACGAGCAAAACGGATATTAGAGTATTAGACAGGATGCTGCCCTGACACACACTCACATACTTACACTCACACACACTCACAAAATAGCCGCCAGCTGTGGCTTATACTCTAACCCACATCCAGGACAGGAATTTTGGCCTGAAACTTAACTTGAAAATTTGTTATATACAAATATCTAAAGAATTTTTAATTTTATTTTTTCTGTTTCTTTTTATGCTATCTAACTTGTAGTCAATTAGTTGGCTAACATTATCAGCTTGTGTCTTAAATTGAGCTTGTTTTTGTGTATTAAAACAACAACAACATTGCCCATTAATTAAGTTCGTCCTGATGCTTTTCATGTTGTTTTTGAATATTTAAATAAGCTCTAATTAGCTTTACTTACCTTGCCTTGTGCGCGACTCGCATTCATAATATAATTATAATTATAATCGTATTTATACGCTTTATCTTTTGTCCTATTCAACACACACATTCATCTTTTATTCATCTCACTTTCTCTCTTTCTCTGTCTTGCAGGTAAGCCGATTTAGAGAATCGAACTTCCATTGAAATAAGAGCGTTTGCTCAGGCTGTATTTGTGATAAGGAGCAGAGGTCGTAAGTAGCTTAACGCCTATCACCTAGCCTACTTCGAATTTCATATAATTGCTTGGCATTATTATAAACTCAATATGCTAAAGATGATATTATGCAATTTAAAGTTTAACCTTTTAAATTTTTATAAATTTAAACCAAAATCTAATTTCGCGGTAATCATAGACAATGTATCTAAAGAGAATAATAGGTCATTTCAAATATAAAAATCTGATGATGAGTTAATCATAGATAATGTACAGGATAGAATAGGATATTTCAAATTTAATCTATTTTTAATTCATATAAATTTAAACCAATTAAAAAATAAATAATAATAATAATACATACATAGTTTACCTAGAGTAATCTATTGGGATGAACAATTTCTCCTGTCCATAAGATATTTCCATCTTTTATCTATCTATATGAAGATGAACAAAAGTTCCCATAATTAAAAGTTATAATGATGAAACATTTACTCCCATGGTTATATATACTTAGATTATATACCATCATTGAAATTTTACAATCATTACAATGTATACCTATATAATCTACCAAAGTTTAAAATATATCTATCTGTTTAAAAAATAATGTAGCAGCTTCAACTGCAACTGTATGCAGCGATTCATTAAAAATGCATTAAAAATTCTTTAAAAAGTCATTAAAAAATTGCACTTAATTATAATGTATATCCCAATAATTATTGATGCTGATAAACTTTATCAAATTGAAGAGAAATTAAATTGTTGTAAATTTTAAAACATTTTTTTAACTTAATATATATTTTAATTCATTTATTATTTAAGAATTTGTTTATCAGCTTTTTGTTTTATTTTTTTTTTGTCATATGTTCGATGTATTTTCTTTAGCTTGATTGTGATTGTGAAGCGTGCTACATACCTGTGTTGCACGAACACACACAAACAGGGTATATGTATAACCGTCTCATTAAGCAGAGACTCTATGGCACTCATTAAATTTATACATATTTAATTGACTTTATGGCCAGACAGACGCACACACACACAGATACACACACTATCTCTCTGATAGTGTGTGCAAGCGCCATAAGGCAACATTCCACCCTACTTAGCGCATCATAAAAAACAAAACAACAACAACAACAGCAACAACAATGAGAATATATATACTTGCAACATATTGCGCCTGATGCATGTGCACGCATAAAAAGACTTTCATAATGAAGCTGATGATGCGCTGCCTCTGCCTCTGTCTCTGTTGCTGTTGCTGCTGCTGCTGCTGCTGTTGCTGCTGCTGCTGTTGCTGCTACTGATGATGACGTTGCATCATGATGAAACTCATAATTATAATTATGTGACATGCAACAACGAAAAAATGCGGCATGCATATAAGTTTAAAAATACAACGAGAGTGACATACTAAAAAAAAACGAAGAGTAATTGTGTAAAGCCCATGGGATACCCTGTAGCATGGAGTGAATAATATATAATATAGTTTATATTTTAAGTATTTTAAATATGTTCAAAAATATATTTTAAATATATACAAAAATATATAAGGAAAGCAGAATTTAAACTGAAAGCAGTCAATGATAAAGAGTATCAACTTAATGTTGTTAAAATGCCTTAATTTTTCATGTATAGGGTATTTTGTGTAAACTGTATAATAACAAAATTTTATAGTATAAAGAGGTTTTATTATAGGACAAATTAATCCAAAATTTGTTATGTAATTTGAGAATGAGCGTAATTATACTAGAACGTAGGGCTTATAGTTATAATAGACTATCTTTAAGGCAACTTGTGTGTATAGGGTATACAACAACAACATCAGCAGCAGCAACATTGAGCGCAAGTAAATCAGCAGCTCGTATAAACCCTAGTGACAAACTGTCAACATACATAAGGTCGTTGTCGTCACTACAAAACCACAAGAGCGCGATTCTCTTACCAACACCCCAATCACTCTTTCTCTCTCTCTCTCTCTCTCTCTCTCTCCCTCTCTCTCTCTCTCTGTCTCTTCCACACTATCTAGCTAACTTACTCGCTCACTCACAGTGTCTTTGTGTCTAGCAACAATGTTGCTAACGATATGTTAAAAAAAAAAAAAATTGTGGCATGGAATCCTTGTTAGCGCTATTGGGTTTTATTGATGTTCTGGGAACGGTTTAATAAGCGTGCCACATTTTGCTGTTCTCTCTCAGACACACAATGCAACATTTTGTGGCATGTAAAGTTCAATTGCAGAAAATTATAAATTATATATATACTAGTTAAAGTATACATAAAAAAATATTTTTATAGAATATTTTTATTATTTTAATTAAAGCATTTAATATATAAGTATAAATATAAAAAAAATTATAACTAAATATATAAATAAATTTTAAAATTAAAAAGATAAACTCGTTTAGACTATTTGTTTTTATAATTTAGATATTTATTTTGTTATAATTTAACTTATATACTAAATAATTAAATAAAAACAATAAAAATATTATTACAAATATTTTAAAAATATTATTTTTCAAATATTTTCAATTTTTCCTATAATACATTTTTTATATGTTTACTTTAACTCTATATATGAGTCTATAATTATTTTCTAACTAGACTCAATCAATCAAGCGGCTTGCCACAACATTTTTCCGGCTTCCTTCCGCCCAAACAAAATTTTCCAGATTTTTTACATTTTCATATGTTGTCTACCCACACATTTGTTGTTGTTGTTGTTTTTTTTTCTTTCTCTTTTTTGTTGCAATTAATTATGAGGCACGTTGACATTTTAGCTGCCTATGCCCCATTGCTGCCACTGCTGCTGCTGCTGCTGCTAGTTGATAATTTATTTTTAGTGGCACGAGTGCCAGTTGCATGCACGCTATACAATACAGCATCTTCGACATTTTTTTAAGCGGCGTTGAACTTGACGCAATTTATTTTGTCACATGAGGCAAGAGGCAACATCAGGCAGGCGGCAGACACGCCTAGTTGAATGCCAGAGGCACATGTGCCACAAGTTTGTTTGATATGTTTCTTTATAGACATATATATTATATTATGTGTATGTATATATGTATATATATATATATATGTATTTATATATATATATAGCTAGCAACAGCCGTAGCACAGTCATCGCTCAAAAACGTCGCTGGGGAATACCCCCAAAAAATGCCACATCGTAAAAGTTCAAGGTTTGTCTTTAAAATGCCACAAATTCAGTGAATTATATCTATATACCCATACATATATCTATATATATTCGTGCATATCTAAAATCAATGAACTTGCATATTATTTTGGATATTTTGTTTGTCTATATTAATGCTGCAGTTTGTTGTTGCAGTTGCAAGTTTGTTGACTTCCAATTCGTTTGTGTTTATTTACAAATATTCAGTTTTTCAAGTGCCTCTCGACCGCAGTGTCCTATAAATAGTGATTTGCCCCCTTTCGATGTGTTTATGAATATATTTGAGTGTGTATATATATTCATTTCTGTTTAATTTTTTTCTTCTTTGATTTCTTTTCACAGTGTGTGAAATTTTCATTTTGTTTGTCTTTTGTGTTAATTAACATGAGTAGTTTACTTAATTAAGCATCAAAAAAACGAGACGAACTGTGTTTATGTTTATGTCTGCCCCTTGACTTAGGTGGGGGCGTGGCATGAGAATTATGCAGCAGAAGTTGAGCGGCAAAGTTTTGTGCGTTAGATGGCGCTAGCATTTCATGCCACATTGAGTGTAATTAGTCTGCATCAGGTCAATGAAAGCAACAAACCAAAGTGCAGAAACAACAGCAGCAACAAAACCAGCAGCAACAACAGCAGCAACAACAACAGCAGCAACAGCTGCAAATTGCAGCAAAAAAACAAGGAAAAAAATAAATAAGAATTTTGCAAAAAAACAACTAACAAGCTGCATCCCCAGCCCTGGCCCTGGCCCAGACCTAGACCGCAGAAGTGAAACTATAATATAGCTAGAGCTGTTGCTGTAGCTACTTCACATTGCAACACACCCGGAGGCAGAGGCACGCCCACCGTGCCACATCCACAGCCGCAGCATTGACATCCAGGCCACTTAGTTGCCATGTCGTCCATGCAGCACCTCATCCTGTGCTGTGGCAAGAGTACGCCCGTACGACAGGCGGGGAAGGGGGCGTGGCGGGGCATGGTCGCTTGACGCCGTCGCTTGTCAACTGGCGAAATTGTTTATAAAAATAGCGTGTGGCAATAGCATAAAAGCAGCACAGGGCACAAATGGGTAGCTGCACGTCTACCCCACTTCTAAATCTTTTAGATGTTGTTGTTCTTGTTGTAGTAGTTGTTGTAATTGTAGTTGTTGGCATAGCAAACGTTTCAATGTTGTGAAACATGCTGCATATATTTAGATATGGATGCGCTGTCGTCTGTCTGCAGTATCAGCGCTTCGAAAGGGAGGGGGGGGGGCGACCAAAGGTTAGAGGTCGAACGAAACTACTTTTTGTATATTTTCGATGGACATTTCGTGTCGAACTTGTTTAGTTCCGCAGAAGCTAGCATCTAATGCTAACAAGCTACGCATTTAGAGCCAAGGGAAAATGCAACATAGAAAAGGACATAAAGTTAAAGAAGAGTATTTGATCTAATACTCAAAAGATCAAAAGAATATGTTGAAAAATATATTGAAACAAATGTTTAGTAGTTTTAGAATTTATTATAAAATCTTAAATTTGCTTTATTTTAGTCAAAAATGCAATATTATAATAATTTTCTCCGTTAACACTTTATTTAAATATGCACCCCTTTAAGTGCGACGCTCCTGAAGCTGTAAGCACCATATTCGAGCCATCACTGTTTATGCTTTTGCCATGACTTTGCATGTTGCTAGCAAGTTGTTGCACAGTTTACATTGTTTCTCTCTCTCTCTCTCTCTATATATATATATATTTCTCTCTCTCTCTCTCCGTCTCTCCCTCTCCCTATCTCACTCTTTTTCTCTGTGTGTATACATTTGCTTCTAATGGTTACACCGCTAATTTTACACTGGCTTGACAGTTGACTTCACACAGTGCAAGGGAAAAATGGGAGGCGTGGCAGTAAAAGCAGGCAACTAAGTGTCCAGTTTGTTTGGTATTAAAAACAGTTTAAAAGGCAACTGACAAAGGATAAAAAATGAATGGAATTAGTTTATATATTGTATAATTTGCAAACCTTTAAACAGTATTTTCAACTTTATTATTTCACTTAAAGAAATGTCAATATATTTAAGTTTAAATGTGGAATCTTTACGTAACTCTTAGCAACTTTTTTCTTGGGTATTTTTACTTGATTCATTTTGATTTTTCGCACTCATTTTGCTTTGTGTGGAACTGCAACTATTTTCTGAAGCTATAGTTCATAATGAAATCATTTATTAAAGCCCAAACAGCATATACTGCAGTATGCTACACAGACCTCTATTCACAGCACACTCTACTGCAATCTTTTTTTAAAAAATTTACAACAGTAGGGATAGAGCCCGACAGTTTAGACCCTGCATTTTGTATATTCGGTGTAGTATATTATTTTCTATACTGTATAGTATTTTCAGTTATTAATTTCTATGAATGATATTGATAATAAATATCGACAATCGATAAAAATAGCAGATGTAAAACAAGTAAATACTGTTATTATTGTAATTTCTGAAATCTAGGTGTTCATACAGATGGATAGATTGACATACAGATAGGTAGACAGATAGACAGAAAGACAGGTAGACAGAAAGACAGAAAGACAGATAGACAGAAAGACAGAAAGACAGATAGACAGACAGACAGGCAGACAGATATATAGATAGATAGATAGATAGATAGATAGATAGAAAGACAGATAGATAGATAGATAGATAGATAGATAGATAGATAGATAGATAGATAGATAGATAGATAGATAGATAGATA
>JBANCZ010002012.1:0-17847 GCA_037040025.1 Sphaerogastrella javana | reverse complement strand
TTAAATTTGATAGCACTTAAAGCAATGCAAAAATCTTACGTTTGAAATGAGAAACTTACTAAATTCTTGTATTATTGCTTAGTTAAAGCACTTGAAATTGTTGGTGAAATTGTAGCGAATTTGCAAGCCAGAACTGTATAGTGTAGTTTTTGGCTTATAGATATGGCATATATATATATATATATATATATATATACCTGAGAAAAACAATTCAATTTACAGCTGAAGGCAATTGTGGCAATGGGTTCAAATTTTTGTTTTCTTTTCGATGGGCGTAGCGCAAAATTATCCTAAATTATTATTAAGTACTTAATTTGAGGACGTGCGGATGCTAAACGCCAAAAACTCCTTCTATACAGAAATGAGAGTATATATTTGTGTGTCTGTGTGTTTGTGTGTCTGTGTGCTTGTGTGTGTGTGTGTGCTTGTGTGTGTGGCATAAATAAGTCGTTTGCAGCTGTTGTTGGGGCTTTTATTTGAGTGCTCGATTAGGCTAACAGCGCGCCGTTTTGTATACCAATTGAATTTGGTATGTGTGTGGTATGCTAAAATGCTAGAAAGAGAGACAGCTATATAGATTGTACATGTGTTTTAGTCAGGCTAAAACGACAGCGATATGGCCATACAGTGAGTGCTAGAAACACGCGCCAACTGTCGCTTAATGCAATTGATTTGTGTGTTGCCTAATTCGTTTGCACTCGTTTATTATTTTATTGTGTGAACAGAAACACACACAGAAACACATGTACCATATACTATACACACATATATACAAACACACATACACATACACATACACATACACCCATTGACATATAGAGACTGTAACAAGACAGGCCTGTCAACCACTTTGGCCAAAATTGCCAGTTTTAATTCCATTAGCTCAATCGCACTGCCAATTGATGTTGCTGTTGCTGTTGTAGTTGTTTTTGTTGTTGTTGTTGCTACAACATGTAAAAGCCACTGTTGGTGTTACTGCCACTGCCACCTAGTAGATGCTACCATCTTTTGCCACTTGCGCCGACTTTGTGTCCAATAGCCGCAATTCAATTCGTTGCCTTTTGTTTCACTTGACTCCGTTGGGGTTTTCCTTCGTTTTTTCTACTTTTTCTTTGGCTGTTTTTCTGTTTTTTCTGTTTCTTTTTTTGTTGTCTTTCGTATTTATTTCATTGTGTTTTGTTTTTGCCCCCTCCCCCTGAAAGTTGATTGATAATCAATTGAGAGGATTTTCTTACGCCTACGGCCTGACCAGTCTCACTGCTCTGTATCCTGTTACGTTGCTTGCCATTTTCGGCATATCTTTTCGGCCTAAACCCCTTCCCTTCCTGCCACTCCCATTGCCACTGCCACTGCCACAATTTTTGTTCATTGTCAGTTGGATGTGCGCTTTTGTCTGGTGCCGGCTGCGGTTTGGATTTGCTGTTACATGATACGCTTTAATCTGTTTGCTTGGCCAAAAGCAGCAACATATTGCGGGCAATGTTTGTTGCAACAAGGGCCAAAAGTTTGAGCCCGTCATGCCACAAGTTGCCTTTGCCCCTTGCCTCATGCCTCATGCCTCGTGCCTCCTGCCTGTTGCCAGTTTTTCTTTTTCCTTGCCGCATTAAGCGCTTTAAGTAATTTATAAACGCCTTGTGCTGCGGCAAAAACAAAAACCAATAACAACTTATATTGGATTGCTTTTTCTACAACTTGCCTTTGGCTCACTTATTCGCCTTCTTCTTTTTTGTTTCTTAACGCTTTTTTCTTGGTTTGTTTGGCTACGCCTGTTAACTGTTCTATATATAAGTATGTGTGTGTGTGTGTGTTACTTTAATGCGATTAGTTAGTCAGTTAACTGACCATACACACTAGCGATTGAGTTAAACATTTTGCAACTGGTTTTCAGCCCATTTGTATGGCTTAAAGACAACGCTTTCAATTTACATTAATTGGTTATAAGGCGTTTCCCAGGTGATGAGGCTGCTACGTAATTTTCCAACCACTTTTCCAGCTACTACCCAGCCGTTGCTCTATTTTCATTTGTAATTCAATGCCGCATTGTGGCATCATTATGATAAAAGCACCAAAAATATATATATAAAGGAAAGGAAATACCAAAGTTCTTCCCGTTTTTTTCTTTTTTATTTTTAGCATTTTGTTAGTCAGCATTTTTTGCATTTTGACATCTTGACCGAAATACACACAGCGAGTAGGGTGCAAATTTTGATTAAATTGAGACAAAGTGTATATAGTCGAAATACAAACTGAGTTTTTGCTACATATTTGACTATATATTAACTTGTTCATACTTTAATCTATAGAAATTATACTCTCTTTAACTTGATTTGTCCGCATTTGAGAAAAATCTGTCACAAGCCAAATATCAAAAGTAAAATAAGCTTATTAAGTTGCATTTTACCATATTTTCTTTTTGTATATCATTTAAATGTAAAAATCTCTAAATATATATATATCATTTAAGTTTCTTTTTCAATGGAAGATCATAAGGCGCAAATGCCGTCGAACAAAATTCATTTTCTACGAATTTTGTCTGTTTCCAGAGTTTTCTTAAGCTGCAGCTGCTGCCAATGTTATAGATTTGTGTATATATATATGTATATTCAGAGAGCATATTGAGGTAATTTCATTTGGACACCGACTGTTGTATTGATTATATTGGAAGTTGTATCTAGTAAACACACTGTGAATAATTCATATGAATAAAAATGACGAACTAAGAGACAAATCTTGCCGAAAAATATGATTTCATTTAGGTGCATTTTCTAAGAAAACTTCATCGGTATATTTTACTTATAATACCTAAAATTATACGATTCAAAAATACTTAAAAATAATATGCATAATTGCAAAAAGGTATATAAATAGGAAGCGTACAAAGACAGCGACACAATTCAACTGAAAAGTAGCAAGAATTTCATGAATACAAATTTCATTCGAATGAACATATCGAATTTTTTGTCAGAGATAAAGAGACCGAAAGAGAAAGAGACAGAGAGAGACAGACAGAAAGAGAAAGAGAGAGTATTATTGTATTGTATTTAATATTACTTCAATTTCAAAACCTACCACAATTATTTCTATTTAAAACGAGTCAAGTTATGCCTGTAATTCGTGTACAACTGTGTCGTCGTCGTATACATATTACGTGTATTCATTTGAATCGCCAGTGAGTGCAAGTTCTAAGCTCATTGAATCGAATACTCACGTTCCTAGAAGTTCATAACAAGCTCGTCGACTTGTTAGTTTGTTGAACTATCACAGACTAGATTCAAATTCAACTGCAACGGATGTCAGCCAGAAGGCAGTCCGTCTTCCCAGTTATCCCATCTCGAGCCCTCTCGAGTCTAAGAGACAATCCTTCTAGATCTCTCATTGGTTTCTCTTCTCTCTCTTTAGGCCTCTTGATGCTCTTTTTGGGTTAAATTTTGCTACATTTTGGTTGTGTCTGCTATTATTTTGTGTATATAATTTTTCGTAGACTCGACTCCGGCTCATTTGTAGTTGTTATAAAGTTTTTAATTAAATTTCATGTTGACTCTTGTGTCTGTTGTCTGCAGCCTCTACATTTCCGTAATGCCACATGCCACATACCACATCATGCCTCATGCCTTATGCCTCATTTCATATGCCATATGCCCCCTGTCGATGCGCTAGGCATGGAGTATGATGCGGCTTTTCTCATAGTCACGCCTAGACATGCCGCTTGTCAGGCCTTACCCACACGCCCAAACTCTGGTCTCACTTTCCACTTTCCACTTCCCACTTGCCACTTTCTGCTTGCCACTTGCTGCTTGCCACAGTGAGCCTCGAAAGCATGTACTTCGCCAGTGTTGGCCTGTCATTATTACATTCCTTGAGCCAGGCACAAAATATTTAGCATCTACGCAGGCTGAAGCATATTTTTGCTTACATATTTATTTGCAAATTGATGAAATTTGTGCACAAAATTTTCATTTGGCAGTGAAATCGTTTAAGTGCCCGTCGACATGAAGGCTATCAATGTGGGCCAAAAAGAGTCATTAGGCCATGCTTTGGTTTTGCCCGAAATGCCTAGGTATTACAACTTCAATTGTCAGTCGTGACTAATGACTACAGACTGAGTCGAATGCCAGCGCAGGTTTTGCCATTAAAAAACTGAAACAAAAAAATATTACAATAAATGTAGAGTTGAAGAAAGAGAAAGAGTGAGATAGAGAGGTTGGTAGAAGTCAAACTGATGCCTTTTGCTACTATTGTGCGCCATTTTCACGCCCAATTTAAAGTAATTTTTCATGGCTTTAGCCAAGTTTCGTTTTCGACTAATTACGCGTCTCCCGTCAGCTGGCAACCGTTTCTATCCATTTCTTTCACTTTTTCTCTTTCTCTTTCTTTGGCAGTCATTTTCTATCTCGCTCACTGTGTGGAGCAAGTTTGAGCGTTGATTCATACAAAAACTTTCCTGGTATTACATATAACGAATCCTTGCCAGGATTACCAGGCTACATACATATTTCAGTCAACGACTCACCGACTAGCTGACGGATTGGCAGGCTTTTCTTATTGTTGCTGTTGTTTCTTGAGTCCTTTGTCTTGCTTAAACTTGCCTTAAAGTAAATGCGAGAGACAGACAGACGGAATGACATACAGACAGACAGAAAGACAGACATACAGAGAGACGTGAAGCACAAACAACTCTTTTGTTATACTCCCTGCAGTCAGGACTATAGGGCAATGGCAACATAGTCCTGACTTGGCATTTTCAGTTTCAGTTCAGTTTTTCCCAGCTTGTTTTCTTGTTTCTGCTTTCTGTTTGTTTTTTTATTTACATTTAAAAATGTACAAATATAAATATGTAAATTTGCCTCACAAATAAATGCAATTCTCGTTTTGTGTTGTTTTTGTTTTTCTATTTCTATTTCTTTTTCTATTTCCATTTTTTGGGAATTTTTATATCTTTTTTTTTCGTTTCTAGGTTCCAGCTTTAATTTATTACAACTATTTTTGTGGCATGCGGCGGCTTTTGTTGTTGAAACGCAACGCATTGTTAGTGCAAATAGTATTTGTTTGCATTTAGATTATTTTTTCAGACCGTATAGCTCTACTGCCACAGTTCCCACAGTTTTTCCCATAGCATGTCTCTGTTATTCACCCCCCTCTCTCTCTCTCTCTCTCTCTCGGCCTCCCTCTGCAAAGAAAGAGGTTAACAAGTAGCCTTAAATGGCTGCCATTCGACCTTTTTTTCTGGTTTTTTTCTGTTCTTTTTTCTGTGTTGGCTCAACAGATTCTGTTGCCATTGTCAAACTTAAAGGCTTGCTACAACAACAGCAACAAAAAAAGCCCACAATTGTGAGCTTACCTTTGCTATAGCTATAATTTCCTGGCGAAAAAATAAACCCATTATGTAATGAAAACAAAACAAAATTGCATAGGCGACATCTTGATGCTCTTGCTCTAGAACGTTTAGCACAATTTTGGCCTATTTGTACAATTTTCATGTAATTTACTTATGCACAGCATCTAACTTTTCTAATATTTTAATTGTTTTGTGTAACTAAACAAACTGTCAGACTTTACTGGGATTAAAAACCAAGAGCAAAAGCTTGTTGCAGTTACAGGAAATGGAAATGGCTTAGAAATGCCAAAACAGCTGCTAGCCACGGGATATCAGCTTCAAAGGGAGCTAAACTCAAAGAAAAACATTTGAAAGAGCTGCAGAAAAAAGCTGAAAAATGTGGCGAAAAATCCTGCTACAATTTAGCAACGACTAAGGAGTGTTTAGTACATGTATTTCCAAGTACTTAGAACACAAGTGCCACACACACACACGCACACACAATCAGCTTTGATACACACAAACAATGACCTCTAAAATTGTATGGCATAATGAAAAGGTCTAGAGGAGAAAACCTTCATCACACGCAAAACAATTTCTGTTGCCGATGCCAAAAAAGGAGCCAAAACAATAAAAAAAGGAAAACAATACCGTACAAAAAAAAAAGAGAGAGAAAACAATAAAAGAATGAGGCGGAAAAGATTTTGAAAAACAAAAGCGCCTACGTAGTCTTTTATTTCGACTTGCCCTTTCGTGATGGCCGAAGACCTTTTGGTAAAAGAAACAGAGGTTCTCCGGCTCTCAGTCTTTGAAGTTGTTAACTTGTCTATTTAGTGCAAGGTGTGAAATTTATTTCATAGAAATTAAAGCGAACTCAACTCAACGCACACACTACAGAATAGCACAGTATGATGCAGAGGCGTTGAAGTGTTAAGAATTTTCCCCTAGTTCCTTGTGTCCTGCTTTGAGTGTAATTTAATGGGCCCCAGGCACAAACATGCGATAATAACTTGGCATTGCTCCCTTTGAAATTATACGTTAGCTTGTCAAATTTTGACTACAGACGTCGGACTGCGGTCAGATGTATCTCTAACGCTCCCATTGTGGGCGTACAAATCTACTTTAAATCTTGAACACTGTGTCTAAGAAAACTTTGTTGGATTCGCCTACGGCAAGAGTCAAGTTGTGCTTGGCATTCATATGCCGCTCTAAGTGAAAATTCCTTGGTTGTTTTCTCAAATTATCTTTAAATTTTTCCTCTTGTTGCTTTCTGTCATTTTTGGTGTAGTTTATCGTAGCAAAATAATAAACTAACCGAGCCTCGGGCGGAAATTAGTGCAAAGTTCTTAGTACACTTAGTTAATCGCATTCCTTGTACTTCGTGTTATTTCCATACCAAGCGCACTTTAATTACCATTCCAATAGCTACAATAGCAATTCAACTGACAGTCTTTAAAGCGTCCCATACAGTGGTTAACATGTGTATACATCCACAAGGTGGTTCAATTGTGAGGGTCTTCGAAATATGTTGATACTTGATACAATTAACATTTCACTATCTCACAAGTTAAATTCAAACTATTATATATCTGATAACATTTTCCTAGGACTTAGGGATTATTTTATATGGATTAGTTTTCTAATTATGAAGCACTGAATATTATTACTCTTATTTAAAATATAGCCTAGAATTTCTATATAAAACAATATCTCCTCTTTAACTATTTTAAAGATTAGTTTTATTCTGAAAAAATTTTAAAACAAACGTATAAAATAAACTCATTTATTGCAATATACGATATTGTAGCTATAAAAACTCTCTGTAATTACTATAAATCGCCCTAAACATTGAATAAACAAATCATGTATTTAATTACTAAAATTTTTTATCTCCATTTACCATAAATGTTATATCTACAATCGAATCGAATTCGCATTTGAATTTCTATTTCCATTTCTATATCTATTTCTATATATTTCTATAGTTATTGCTTTTATAGCATAGCTCAGGTTCAGTACGGTAAATATTATGACAGGTCCTATAAATTATATTTGAAATAAGTATATGCAACGCAGCAGGAATATAAATAGAAATAAATAAATAATATAAGTGTAGCCTCCCATTATGGTAGTTAAAACTTTGGGATTCATTTTTATTTTTCGTTCTTGATATAAGGAAATTCCCCGTGTGCGTTTTTCATGTGCGACTGGAATTGAAATTAATTTCAACTACTTAAATTCCCAGCGAGTTGAAATGTGCGTGCGAATGAGTGTGAGTGTGTATGAGTGTGAGTGTGTGTGTTTGTTAGACTGCTTTATTTATTGCCCCACTGTGCGTGCCATGGCGTGATCAGCTCAATGGATGTAAACTATGCGAGCATACATGGAAATATGTGTATATATGTATACATATGAGTGTGTCTGTGTGTGTGAGAGAGTATGTGTGTGTGTGTGTGTGTGTGTGGAAAAGCGTGTCATAGTCCAAGGCTTGCCGAATGTCGTCTATGCCGTGTCCTGGCTGTCCTTGTGTCCCTGCGTCCCTCTTCTGTCGTGTGTTTATTAATATGCAAAATTAGCGCTTTACGATTTGTTAATTAAAATTCTGTTGCTGTTGCTTTTGCTGTTGCTGTTGCTGTTGTCGCTTTGGAAAGCGGCTTTAGCCTCGGCGTCTGTTGACTTTATAAGTTTTCATTAGTTTATTGAAGTGTGTGAGAGAGGGAGGGAGAGAGACAGAGAGGGAGACAAAACTAAAGAGTAAGGTCTGAAAGAGCGATAGAAATAGAAAAAGCCGTGTGTGCTTCAATTGCATTTGTTCTGATGAGTGTAGTCAAGGTGCTTATTATATAAGGCGTTGCCCGGGCAGGGAGTAAGTGCTGTACATATAATTTCATTAGTATTAGTATAGGCATTAGTGCAGGAGTATTGTGCGAGCGAGGGTGTGTGTAAGAGTATCGAAAGTTAGCTCAAGTATCTAATAGAATTTATTTTATATTCGATTTCGATTATTGTAGCAAATGTCCATAGTCATTATATATAGACCAATAGAAAGCGATCAATATACTCACATATGTATCCTATGCGTATATATAGGAATAGAGTGGCCATATATTCGCTAATATTTGGAGCAGAACTTTCGCCATACACCATATCAAAGGCAATCCAAAACATTAAGCGTATTTAGTGATATAATTTGTACGCACTCAAGCGTCATAAAGGAGCCCCAGTCAGAAATAATAAAGACATATTCCCTCCCCCCCTCTCCTCTGCCAAAATGAAAGCAAAGCGAAAAAAATAATCGAAATAAAAGAAAAACTCAGACCGAATATGGTGTATCAGTAAAAGTTTTCCAATAGAATGCCGCAAAAGCGTACAAAACACGCATAAATGTACGTAAGCAAAGGTGAAAGCCAGCCAAGAGGCAGGCGTACAGAGTACAAAAAGCAAAGAGAAAGCAGAAAGGAAAAAGAGAAAAAGAAAAAAAAAAGAAAACTTATAATTGAATATTAAGACACTTTGGCGTTTAATGTGGTAATTATAGTTAATAGCCGCAAAGAAAGTCAACGGTTTGTAAGAAACACGGCGAGTCGCAACATAAGGTACCACACATTCACCCACACATAGAGAGAGAGAGAGAGAGAGTGACAGAAAGAGAGAGAGAGAGAGAGAGAGAGAGGGGGCAGAAGTAGAAAAAAAATACAAAATGAGCAGCATTTTCAAAAGAGAAAACTTTACGCAATATGGCCCGTAACACCCATGTATTGTGCTAAGGCATCTCGCCTTGACTTGGGCTCTCAGCACCACATAACACGACCACCACTTACCACCCACCCACCCATTACCCATCACCCACCTACGGCAGCACTCTTAAAGCTCAACGACGCTTGGCACTGGCCTGCGGGCAAAGCATTTAGCCAGCGCCTAAGCAGAAAAGTAAGCAACAGCTTTTGTGCTCACGTCACACTACCAAACATAACCACACTCACACACACATACACACACACACACACGCATGCATATACTCACGCACACTTTTCTTGAAGTTTATGAAAACTACCAAAAAGAAGGAGAGAGAGAGAGAGAGATTATAGAGAGTAAAGGAAAGGAAGGCATTTAGCAAGTGCCGCTGACAAGCAACACACACACACTTACACACACACACTTACACACACACACACACACATACACACACACACGCAAAGAAAGTCACTGGCTGTGGCAGAACCACAAAAGTTTTCGCCTTGCCGCAGTCAAAGGAAGTGAATTCATCAGCCGAGCATGCGAGCTGCAAGCCTAAGCAAAAGGCTGTCTGAAAGCCCACGACATAATAAGCCCCAAAGCACACTCCCACTCCCACGCCCATGCCCATACCCATGCCCACGCTTACGCCCCCTTTAGCCAGACTAACGCCCACCTGGCTGCAATTGAAATTTCATGACAGGAATTTTCAATTACCCACCCAAAACCAAGTTTAAGCACCTCGCACGAAAGAGACAGCTACAGAAAGCAAATTAGAGAAAGAGCAAGAGAGAGAGAGAAAGAGAGAGAGAGAGGGAGAGAATGAGCGAAAGAGAGAGAAGGTATGCAGCTAATTAGCTGTTTGCATGCGGCGACGATTGTTGCCCAATTGCAGAGGTTAAGGCCAATACTTCCATATCTTCTTATATCCATAAGTATACACAGAATATATGGCATTAGAAATCACGGTGACCTCAGTACCTCAGGTAAATCTTCCAGCGGAATCTTTTTTGTACTATATTTAATCAATCTAAGGCTCCATTCAAAATTGTTCAATTTGCTGCTAATCTATATTGATAATCCTGCTCCACTCTATACTTAAGCAAAGTTTCTGAAACTCTACCTAATGCTTGATTAGGGCATTATAATCACACGTACATAGTTATAATTTCAAGAGGTGGGAATAATTTGTATAATTTAATCTAGATTCTTTTAGAGAAACAACTAAACACGACACTCGTAAAAATTGTAGTATTTATTGAGAAAGTGCACTTAAAGTAATATCAACATTTTAATCTATGGCTTTACGTATAATTTATATATCTTAAGAATAAAGGGAAGTCTTACAAATAATATGATTTATTCCACACGTTCGATTAAATAGAAACCACAGCGATGTATTAAAAACGCATTAAAGCCCCACTCAAGCTCTCGATGCGTACATCGAATTGATGTCAACGTTTCAATGTATGGTCTGTAAGTGTGGCATCTCGGTTTAATAGATATATCAATTGAATATGTTACGGCTTTCTTTTTGGACATATCTACAAATTGTTCGTCAAGCTGAAGCGGTAACTTTGCATAAACAATTTGTCAACTGTCAGTGTGTATCGTATCGTGTAGATGTGTGTGTATACACCATGTACCTCGGTCTCCGACCTGTCGAGGGCCTCAAACAAAAGGCGAACATTGCCGCCTGTCTGGGCGTGTCACATGACCCGCCCCCAAGACCCCTTCGGCTGCCATCACTTTGGTCAATTTGCGCTGTCAGGTGTGACAGGTGCGCGGTTATTGCTGCGACGTCTAGTACGCAGGTCAAGTGGCAGCTTACTTAGCTTAAATTTCCTCGAAACTTCGCTCTGACTTTTTGCCTCAAGTATTAAAAGACTTTTCTACTCTCTTGCTATATTCGTATTAAATTGCAAACGGAATGAACTTGTTCACACACACTTTCTCCCTGCCCAAGCAACGCCTCAACGCGACAAAGCTCCTCTTCAGACGCCCCGTCACATCACACTTCACCTCGTCCCGCCTCGCCTTGAATCGGGGGAAATTAATGAGCTCGAGCTGAGACAACAGCAAGTGGAAAATAGGTAGGAGTGTAGTGGTACGGAGGCAGCGAGGGCGTTGCCCGGACTGTCCATCATCAGGTGGCAGTGTTTTGTGTCCGACCCCGTGTTAGTCATAGTGTCATAGAGTCCAAGTTGTGCGTTTTTCTTTACCCAGTTATCTACCAGTAAGCAGCGACCCCCCTACACCCCAAACACCCGCCCACACCCATGGCCTACCCCAGCTCATGGCATGCGTTGACATTCTAATGACAGTTGCTTGACTTTGGCTGTTTGTTAATGTCGATTCAGTTTATATGCTAATCAATAAATACGATTTAGTCAAGGATTCTGTTTTTACGTTTAATGATAATGATAATGATGATGAGTCGAAATTGATATTGACTGCTTGATTAATGCTACACCACTCCAACCCCCCTCCTGCTGCTATTCATTTCGAATAGATAGATAAACATGTCCAGCTATAAACAAGACCAACGAAAATCCTTTGAGCGAAAAATCCTGTAAAGCAAAGCTATACCGGATGATACATCTCACATATAAATATATCTGAAATATAGCTCTCTCTCTCTCTCTTTTTCTCTACGTGCATCTTCAGATGTGGCAGCCACACCTGTGTCCCGGTCGTGCCAAACAGAGATAGCTAGCTAATACGAGCAATCAATATGGCCAATAACGTATTATGATTGCCATTGTTGGCTTAACGCGAGCCCCAATATGCCAGCTGTTGTGGCTGACTCGGCTTTGTTTGCACATGTTGTGCGCACTGGCATGTTGTCTCATCCATCCCCCCATCCATAATTTCCCCCACTCTCTCGAGCTGAGTCTCTTTCGCTATTTGCCACACAGTGTGGCAGAGAAGTGACATACTCGCACACGAAAAATATAACTAATACGCCCTGGAATCCTTTCGTTTTGCTATTTTCATATTTTTCATTGCTCTAAGAATTTTCTCTCTCTACATTTGTCTTTCTCACTCTCTAAATATCTTTCTCTTTCTCTCTCTTACTCTTTTTATATCTCTCTTTTGCTGTTATATTATTACGTTTTCTCCTTTTTATGTCATATAAGGATTTCGATTCAATCTCATTCGCGCTGTACGCGACGGGTATTCGAACTGTAGCCTGGGTTTATGTTCACTGTCAACATTTTATTCGTTACATACATATACGTATGTGCGTATATTGCTGGTAGTCACTGTTTGTGCGTTGTTTGCTTTGCGCTGCTTTCCTGTATTTCTTTATTTTGTTTTTCTCCCATCATTCCATTTTTTTTTTGTTGTGTACTAATTTTGTATATGTGTGTTTGCTATTTCCTTTTGTTTACAATATTTACTTGAATATTCAACGTCGAACATTCAACATTCAACGTTGAGCGTTTGAACATTCAGTATTCGTATAGAATTTATTTATTGTAGGTGTCGAAAGGTTTGTTTCGCCCATTGTTCTATTATTATTATTGCTTTTTGCCTTGTCATTGTATTTGTTATAGTTTGTTTCCATATGTAGATGACTGTCATTTCAATGTGGTTAGCATTTTTGGCATTTGTTTACCCTGTAACTTATGGAAATGAACTGAAAAGGTATATTAGCTTCAGAATACAATCAAATAAAAGGGCAGAACAAATATATATTTAATGTGAAATGATTGGCTGAATATACACTAAATAGTTATAGATTAAGATCGATTAATTTAAGAATTTATTATGAAATTCCGATTGTCATGAAATAATTTTCTAGAAATTCTTTAGTAACATAGGGTATCTTCAAATCTATTAGCCAATGTCATGACAACCGTAAATATATATTTCTATATATTCTTTTTTTTTTGGTATGTGTTGTTACTTCCGTTTGAAAATTTAGAAATAATGGTTGGTTTTTCGCTGCGGTTTTTATGTTTGCCAATTTTTCATGCTGTCATTTCACTGATTTGATTTATTGGTTGAGCGCAGCACCCAAATTTGTTTGCCAAATGTCGTGCGATCGGTGAGGTCAGCGCAATGCGACGCACGTGCCACGTTGCAAGCTGTAAGGTTGCAACAATGCAACATTTGTGTATGGTATTTGTATATGGGTTATTGCTAAATTAGTATTAAACGTTTGCATTCATTGGTCAATAATTATTCAAAGCTTATTCATTCATTTCAATTTAATTAAATTTCAAAATTTAATTATCTTTGACCACAGCAGCAGCAGAAGCAGCAGCAACAGTAGCAGTATCCGGGGGCAAGAAATTTGAGTTTGATAAGCGCAAAGGAGGCCATTGGCTAGGGAGAGCATGCACTAATTAATGAATGATAGAGACAGATGAATACAGAGATAGGACCGCAGAGAGACTGAGTGAGTGTGGGGCAGAGATAGGGTAGAGTATATAGAGTACTGCTTTGTGGTGCACCAAGTATTTCCACTTGAAACATCGCTGAACGTTGTTGATGACGTTGACGACAAAACAAGTGCAAAAGCCAAAGAAGAGTGTAGAAGCGGCAAATGGGGCAAAACGTGGCTGGTACCGCGAGGTAAGGGGATATGCTATATACACTGGAAGAATGTATTTTGCAAAAGAGTGAAAAATGGCTGCACAAGCAGAAATTGCATCCCATAAGGCACCGAAGGATAATCCATTTCAGCATAATAAATAAAGCAGTAATTGCTAAGTGAATCCTGTAGGCCCAGGACTCACAGTCAGACTGGTAACTGGTAACCCCTAACACCTAACCCCTACCCATCAACTGAAGCCCAGACCCTACCTGCCAGACGTAGAGCCCATTCCCAGACCTGCGAGTGTACACGTGCTCACTTGAGCCAAGGACCCTGCACATAATAGATGAGTTATGTTTGCTTCAGCAAAAATGCAAAGTATTAGCCGGCTAGCTTCAGGCGTAGCAAGTAGCATGTGGTATGTGGCATGATATTCAAAGGAGTTGGTAGTGGGGATGTTCGATAGGGAGCGCATGGATTAGATATAAACATCAAATGATACCATATATGCGGTATTTATTTTCATATATCATCTATTCAAAGCCAGCATCGATCTGGTAACTGGTCAAGCCGGCTCTTTGCTGTTGTGTGGCATGCAACATGCTGGCATAAGCATGCAAACTTAAGCTGCGTATTGAGTTAAAGTGAAATACTCTGAATATGCCACACTGCTTTGCGTTTGCCACTTCAAACTTTAGCTGGAGCAATGCATGCTTTAGCAGGCTCCACTATAGAAAACTTGACAGATACGTATTGTATATATGCTTATACTTAGAAATCTATATATAGCAGCGACTTCAGTTAACCTTTAAAGCTGTCCCTCACACACTTCAGAGTAAGGAAAGGGCAGAAAGTAAGTGCTAAAGCAAAAGTCGGGAGTAGGCGACTAAAAGATGCTATAAAAACTAATAATATTATTATTTATTGATTTTTAATAACACAAATATATCTATTAGATACATATGAATTGCTGTAACATTTATAGGGATGGCAAAAAAAACACTATTAATCGATTTAGTCCTATGACTATTTTAATCTTGCAATTACTTACGTTACACTTTTTTCGATTCGTTTAAATCGAAATTTTTAAGAAAATCATAGATTATTGTGCATCCCATGATTAATCGTGCCGATCCTAGTCTTAAGCATTTCCTATCAGCCTCTACAGGGTACTAACGAGGTTAGAAAAAACCCATGCGAAGGCAAACCTGTGTGCCATTCGCTTGGAAAATTTAAATAATCTTTTATCGAGCGAATCTTAGAAAAGTTGCCACACAGTAGGCGGTCTGTGAGTGTAAGTATATATGAGTGTTGGTCTGAATGTATGTGTGTGTAAGGGTGTGTGTGTAAGTGTGCGGGTGCTTACCAAGTTACCACATTGTTGCAGTGTCAGTAGTCGCTTTGACTCGACGAACTTGTACCAAGTGCTTGGTTTGAACTTTGAACTTTGCTTTTGTGCAGATAAAGCGTTCTTCATGTTATTTTTTTCAACATTTCTTTATTTTTTTTTCCATGTTCATATGCTGTACGTCAGCAGTTGCCCCACGCTTGAAGCTGCCGTTTTAATCATTTCGATTACTCACTTGCAACAAGCTCGTTGCTCGCCTGCTCACTCGCTCGTTCGTTCTTGCAACATATTTCATGTCGAAGTGTGCGCTCTCCAAGGGATTTTGGGCTCGATTGCATGCATGTTCGAGTTAGTTTCTATTAAAAAAAAAAAAAAGAATGTTGCAGCTACTGATGTCTGAAATGAGCCCATTCTATTATTGCCTTACTTCGGTCCCTCCACCGACTCCTTACACAATCTGTTTGCAGTGGCGCATGAAATGAGCTGAGCTCTGGCTTTACTGCTGTTGCTTTGTCGATGCATTTGTATAGTTTGTTGTTCAGTTTGTTGTCTGCTTCTATAGGGTATCGTTAAAGCTGTTAAGCTCATTGTGAACTAAACTGTATACTTTATCATATCGGCTACTTAAAGCCAAAATTTGATATATCATAGGTATCTGCTCATATTATTTTTGCTATATATTCTCTTTTCAAAAATTTTAGATTTAATTTGTTATTAAGTCTCCTCGTAGTTTTGTAGAGTGTAAGCTGTTCGACAAGTTTGTTATAATCTGTTCTGTTTTGTTGCTAATTTAAATGATGCACTTGGCAGAGAGATTTAGATGCAGCCGACCTACAACGAGTCCCGCCCATGGTTTCTCGAATCGGCTTAGAGCTAAAACAGAGCTCGAATTTATATCAAGCTGGTGTGTAGTTTCATTTTGTTGTTACTCAGATTCTCTGTGTAATTGTGTGTGTGTGTGTTTGTTGGTGTGTGTGTGGCACTTGTTTGGCATTTGTTTTGAGTCTAGTTTACAATGCAATTAACCCATTTTAAAGTTTCGCTTGTCGACCGCAGCAGCAGGACCACAGCACAACAACAGAACTGACAAAAGATGCGGCAGCTCAACAATCTACCTCTCTCTCTTCCTCCCTTTTTCTCCCTCTCTTTCGCTGTGCCTGTGCATTTCTGCTTAGCTCTGTTCGCTATCATTCTAGCTTTTTCTCTGATTTTGTTTCGTTTCGTTTGGGTTTTATTCAAGTCTCGCAGTTTAACAAGAGCAGCGGCAGCAAAAACTAATTACGACTTGCGCCTGGCAACTTGTAGAGTTGGAAATTATACCGCAAACTGCAATTTAGATGGCGGAGAAGCGGGGCAATGCGGCGAATGCTTGATGTGGCCCACAGGACAGTGAGAGCCTGTGATAGCTATCAACAGCGAAAGTGAAAGTGAAAGTCAGCAGCAGCAGCAGCAGAACAAGACAGAGCCGACAAACTTTAGAAAGTAAATTTGTACGCGTTAAAATTAAAAACGGACGCCGTCGCGTGTAAAATGTTCGCATTTTTTAGTAAATAATTAAATACGCTTTATTGGAGTATTAAACTTTTATGGCGCCTGCAATGAAAATTAAAATGAAAATGTAAATGGCGGTTACATCCATGACTAACCCGTTGGTCCGTTGGTCAGCCAAACCCAGAGAGCTGATCATAAAGCCAAATAGCAGAAAAAAAGACGGTGGAAACATTTAGCGCTTGCTCAAGATCAAGTTATAGCAATGACCTGAACACAAACAAAATTTGTAACTGTGTCATAAATAAACACTGAAAGCAAACAACAAACCGAAAAGGAAATTTACCAAGCGAACGGAGGCAAAAAATGTATATACAGGGAAAGCTGGAAGATGGAAAATTGCGAGCACAGCATGTGGCTGGCACACATATAAAAATCTGTAGGCCAAACACCCATAAAACTGATAACCTTGGCCAACAGCAACAACACCATGCAGAGAGATGACAATGGGGCAATATCTATAGAATGTCTACCTCTCTCTCTCTTTCTCTCTCTCTCTTTCTCTCACTAGCACCGTTCCTCCATCTCTATGGGTAGAGAGGAACCATCTCTCATTCTATCGCTGGCGCGGGCAGTGGCTGCTTTTTGTTTTGTTGCCTTTTTATGTGGCGTCCTGTTTATTTACGGCTATTTACCGCCTACATGATAAAAGCCTTTTTGGTAACATAGGCAGACAGAGCCTGATGAGGGGGGGGGGGTTGAAGTGGGAGCCAGTGAGCCAAAGAGGCCATTGCATATAAAAGCGTTCCTGCTGCTGCTTCTGCTGCCCCTTTGCAACTTTTTGAGTAATTACATGGACAGCGCAGATTTGTAGCAGTGTTCCCCCTTCCAGGTCTTTTTTTGCTGTGCAATGCGCGCTCCCTTTGGCTTGTGCAGCGTACAAAATAGATACAAATATTTTATTGCTCCTCCAGGACATGCGGCGCAGCGCAATGGGCCCAGGCGTTCTGGCGCTACGTGGCGTATACTTGATGCCCGGGCATGGCCACACGGGCTGCCTGTCTGGCGGCCTGCCTGCCCCTGGTAATAATGAATACGATAGATAATTATACCTAACACACACACACAGACACGAATACATAGAAACACATACACACACACACACAGACACAAACACAAATACACTCACATATAGCATGCTGCTAGCACAGTGACTTTTAATGGGTTTTGTGATCGCCCAAGTGCTCGAAAAACTGGCCAGCAGCACCAGGATGTATCAACTGACTGTGGAAGTGCATGTCACTCCCCCTTTCTCTAACTTTCTCTCACCATCTCTCTTTCTCTCTCTCTCTCTCTCTCTCTCTCTCTCTCTCTCTTTCTCTCTCTCTCTCTCTCTCTCTCTCTCTCTCTCTCTCT
>JBANCZ010002011.1:0-17850 GCA_037040025.1 Sphaerogastrella javana | reverse complement strand
ATATATATACTTTGTGGGGTCTGCCACGCCTCCTGCGCCTCTTATTTGAGCTTCTTTTTTGAACTTTTTTCTTTTCCATGCGCGCTCTAGGGGTATGCTGCAGCAGCGTACCTCGTTTTACACGGCAGATACGTAGATACATGTTGCCAGCACTTCAGCAGCATGTTGCTCTCGCCTTTAGGGTGGACCGCACTTGAAATATTATTAATGACGATTTTGGCGATTCTGGCGGTTTTCCGGCGGTTTTTCGACGGTTTTTCGGCGTTTTTTTTGGCGATTCTGGCGGATTTTTGGCGATTCTTGCGGATTTTTGGCGATTCCTTCGGATTTTTGGCAATATCGGCGGATTTTTGGCGATTTTGACGGTTTTTTTTGGCGATTCTGACGCCTCCGGACGGTCGGACATGGCTCGATCGACTCGGCTGCTCGTCCTGATCGAGAATATATATATACAACAATGAACAGGCAGCGCATGATCGGAGGTAACCTGTCTCGCTGGTCAAATGCGTCGGCAGCCCGCGGGCAATAGGTAACAGGAAAGGGCCCTAAGAAGATACAGTCCATTTGAAGATACAATAACCGAGGGACACATATGCAGGTCAGTCAGGGATCAACACGTACCAAAAGACTGCGGAAGACAACCATGTAACTAGTTTTTCCACAGAAAAAAATGTGTAGATTTTCAAAAACAATCAATTGAGCACCCTGGGGCTGGAATGCATTCTTATGTCTCCACTCTGTAAGCGAATTTTGTTATGAATCCTTTTTCTCTGAGTTCTTACGCAAATTTGTAGCTATCAGCCAAAACCTAAGAGTCTGATCTTAAAATTTCAACCTTAGGCGGGGTTGCCAGAGCAACGATGACAATGAGGAACTATAATTTTAAGGATGATCCACAATGTGTTTATAGTGATATTGATTGTCGATTAGCAATGCAAACTCTAAAAGGGCAAAACAAGTTTGCAGAAAATTTCATAGTTTTGATATTCAAGAGGAATGACATTAAAAATGACTGAAGATGTATAAACTATATATATATTTATATGGATATACATATATATTCTTATCGTATTTGTGATTCTAAGCAGCGTTGACAGTTTTTGCAAATTTGTTAGTTATAAGAAGTTGCGCTTGCTTTTATACCCTTTCTTTTTATGGCTGACAACTGTTGGAACTGTAAATAATATGCAGCTGTAGTTTATGAGTCTCGTTCCAAGATGAAAATCTCTGCGCAATGCGATATCAAATGCCACATGCCAGCGAAAGAGACAGCTAGACGCTAGATATGGAATGGAATAGAAGAGCGGGAAGGCGGGGAAGCGGGAGAGTGAGCGTTTGGCTAGAAGAGTTGTGCGTTTTGTAGATTACAGCCAAAAAGAAAAAAAAAGAGAGAACGAAAATAAAAAGAACATGACACAAAACATTTCTCAAGCTGTGCAAAAGTCCAATAATAACTAATCCTTAATCTCTAGCTGAAGCCCCACTTCCAGCCCCGTGGCACTGCCACGACCATGGCCCTATGCTAACTGTAGTTGCCACTGCGTGCCACAAGCAGCAAAAGTGAAAGATGCTAAAAGGCGAAAATGCCATGAAATAAAAGTTATGCGATAGCGCCAGAGCAGCAGCAGCAACAGCAACTGCAGCAGCAGCAGCAACGGCAGCAGCAGCAGCAGCAGTCAGTGCAGTTTTGGTGTTGTTATCAATGGCAATGGATCTGATTACGCTGCTCCTGCTCCTGCTTTTGCTGTTGCTGTTGCAGGTTGCAGGTTGCAAGTTGCAACGAGTAAGTCAAGTGGCAGTTGCTGCTGATTCTGCTGCTTCTTCTTCCGCTTGGCCTTGCACGCAATGCGCCTCCCAGACTAGAGTTGTCGCCGTTGCAGCAACAACGCCAACAGCAACAACAACAGCAACAGCAACAGTTGCCTGCATTAATATTCAAAAATTGCGTTTTTATGCTAATTTTCACACACAACTCAAGCGGTATCTGTGTGCGTGTGTGTGTGTGTGTGTGTGTCGACTAAATGGCCAAGCTGTCGATAGATTACTCAATGACAAGCATACCTGACTTTGCCACATGCAGAATGCCCCAAGCTGCCCTTGCCACTTACCAATTGGCTCAAGTAGAAGCTGTTGCTATTGCTGTTGCTGTTGCTGCTGTTGTTGCTGCTGCTGTTGCTGATGTTGCTGCTGTTGTTGCTATTGTTGCTCTTGCAATTGTTGCTGCTGTTGATGATCATCTTTGCGCTTTATATCGCGCATAGCAATCTTTTGTTGCCGCCGTCGCCTTATTATTAATATTATTATTATTATTTTGCAGGCCACACGATTTTTAAGTTGCCACAACATATTACTCATACGCACTGTTGTTTACTTATCTCTTGTTCTACCTACCTCTCCCTCTCTCTCTCTCGCTCTCTCGCTCCTCCGCCTTGTTGCTTATGTAGTTTAGCAATAATTAAGTTGTTAAATTGTTGCACGTAAGTCAAGTTGCCTCTGTCGACTTACCTATGGCCCTCCCTCCTCCTCGCCAAGCACCACAACTGTGCCACCCTCTTTCCTAGCTGTCCCTATCTCTCTCTCTCTCTCTCTCTCTCTCTCTCTCTCTCTGTCTTCTCTTAATAATAATGTTCAGCTTGACTTACGATGCACGTCCTTGGGTTACTGATATATGCGATACTTAAGGTATTTATTACAAGCGATTGTAATCTCATGCCTGAATTTCTTTATACTATTCTATGCTCTGCTATAGTTGCTGTTGTTTTTGTTGTTGTTGTTGTTCTTGTTGTTGTTTTTGTGGCACAACCACAACAAAATATTTATAGACAAGACGCCCTCTTCTACTTGCTGCTGTTGTTGCTGTTTTTATTATTTTGGATCTGAGAGCGAATCAAGCGAACAAACAACAAGTTGTGGCTGCTGCATAAAACAACAAACACTGATCGACTTGCAGTTACCACTTCTTTAACTACACAATATTGAACTGAATAAAAAAATATACGCAAAATTATATTCATTACTTAGGGCATTTCTATGCATATATTATCTCTTCTTACGTTTCTCTTTCGCTGTTTTTCCTTATCCATAATACGCCCAACCTGGCATTTTCTATGCATATACCCTAGGCTGTCACCTGCTGCTCATTAATGCCAGGCAACAGCAGCAGCAGCAGCAGCAGCAGCAGCAACAGCAGCAACAGCAGCAGCAACATTAGCAGCAGCAGCAGTATCAACAGCAGCAACATCTTGGGCTTCCAGTGGCATCTCTCAGTGCAGCATTGAACAAATTATATAATACATAAAACAATCTACATGGTAAATGCACATACAAACACACACACACACTCAGGCATACACACATGCTGGTTTATATATACATAGACATATATATATATATATGCATAGACATATATGTGTATATGTATATGCATGTGTATGTATCTATGTCTGGATCAGACCAGTTTGCCTTTGCACTTGTTACGCTATTCGTTCGCTTTTTCTACTGTTTTTCCCCATTAGTTTGCATGCTTTTCTTGCCATGCCAAATATGCAAAAAGCCGGCGAGCTTGTAAATTTCCACGCCTGTGTGTATATGTGAATGTGTGTACATGTGTGTGTGTGTATTTGTGTGTGTGTGTTTGCATATAATGATTATTGTAGGTACAAGTGCGAGAAATCGTGTTAGATCGCGGGTAATAAATTTAGACACTCAACTATGTAAAAGGAGTCCTGCCACAGTCTCTCTATATCTATGCCCCTCTTTGTATATACACATATCTATCTCTCTCTCTCTCTCTCTCTCTCTCTCTCTCTCTGTGTGTGTATCTCTCTATTTCTCTCTCTGTCTTTATCTCTCTATGTGCCACACTATGTTGCAGCTTCTACTAGCTTAACTCTTGCAATGCTGCTTTTTTAATTTCTAGCTGTTGTTGTTGTTGCTTAAGCACTTCCTTTTATTATATTTTATGGCCACTTGTTTTATTTTTTTTCTAGTCACAGTCTGTGGCATGTTGCAGCTACCTTTGCTACAATTTTATGGTCACATCTAACAGCATTTAGTTCGTTGTTTTTGCAGCTTTAATTTTGCCATTAGTTAACGTAGATATACTATTAAAATGAATGTCTATAACACAATTGTTATAAATTTAATAAAGACGGAAAGTAGTTATTCAAATTTATAATTATGCTTAATTAAACTAGCTTAGATAGTATGTCATATAAATCTCAATATTTTAGCTTTGAAATGGCTTGGCGGGTGACTTCCAATGCCGAATCAAGCTCTTCTTGCATTTGATATGGATCGTTTCCGCAATTCACCATCTTCGAAGGTTTTTGGTCTTATTTGGATGCGATGAAACCATTCCCGGCAAGTTGTTTCACTAGGGACAGCGCCTCTGTAAACTTTTTGGAGTTTCCAATGACCTTCAGCCACTGATTTCTTTTACTGAAAGAAGAAAATCAACACTTCCGACAAGTTATGATTATTTGTCGAAAGTCACTTATGCCAAAACGCAGTTTCTTTTTCAAATGTCTGGGTTAAGTTTATGATGTTCTGGATATATTAAAATCAACCATCTCTATCTTCTGGAACCAAGTATTGACAAACAGCGTAAAACTTAGTTGCACGCCTAATAGATTATAATTTATCAAGACTGTTTTTGATCAACACAGTTAATATATAAAATTAATGCCAAATCAGCTGCTAAATTGTCATCTTTAACTATAATTAACTCACATTAGCATTGCATAGATTTAATCTCAAGTCCACAACTAAATCCAAGCATAACTCACTAAAATCTAAAATGCAATTGAAACTTATAAATTTTATGTTTATTCCTTTATTTGTCAGTTTGCCAGCATTTTTTTCAGTTAAATGTTACGCTTGACATTTTTCCTTGCCATTAACAGCAACTTGAGGCAAAACAAACAATATTTTATTTTCATTCGAGTATTTTTTTTATTTATTTTTTTTTGGTTTCATTTGTTGCACAGTTTTCAGCTTTATATATATTTTTTTTTAGGAATTTCGTTCGCTTATGACTTTTCACCATTGCACTCGCGACTCGGGGGCAACTTGAGGTCTGTCTAAGTGAATGGATTTGCGGTACGCCCAGTGTTGAGTGCCCTTATAGAGTTTGCGGCGCCTCAAGAGGCACAAGCAACAAACAGAGAGACACAAGAGACACAAGACACAAGACGCTGTGTTATTAGTAGATGTCATATTATAGCCAGGCTAAAAACGAGCTAAAAAATATCAAAAAACTTGCCACGATATGCGCTGCAGGAGTTGCAAGCTCAAAGCTGCCAGAGCCACTACTTAAATATATATATATATATACTATTTCTTTTTTTTGTTGCAATTCGGCAATAGCCAAATGTTGATTTTATTTATTTGTATTTATTTACTAAATTTTGTTTATTTATTTATTTTTTTGGCTGTAATATTTCAACATTTTGGCTGAGATTTAAATTTTGTAATTTTTTAATTGAGTTGATGTCGCTGTGGCAGGTGCAATGTAGGGTTAAAACTAAAAGTGATTTATGTGCGTCTGTTTAATTAGATCAAAGCAAGTTGCAGCAACTAAATTAACAACAAAGAACAATAACATTAACAACAACAACCACAACAACAACATCATCAACAACAACAGCAACAACTTGGTTTTGGCTTGTTTGCAAGGTCATCAAATTAGCAAGCGACACTCACGCAGATGCAAAGAGAGAAGGAGAGAGATTGAGGGAGAAAGAAAAAAAGAGAGAGAGAGAGAGAGAGAGAGAAAGAGAAAGAGAGAGAGAAGGAGAGAAAGGGAGACAGATATCACATCAATAGGCACTTTGGCAGGCTTTTAGCTCTGCCATAATTCAATACGATAAGCGATCTTAACTATCTACACGATCTGGACAGCGAGACAGACAGCGCGACAGACAGGGGCAGACAGTATCAACTGGACAAAGTGGACAGTTGACCGTGGACAGTGGATTGTCCACTTTTGGCCTGAGTCGTTGCCTGTGACAATATTTGCATGGCAGCAGGCAGCGCTTGCAACATTGCAACCCGTTATCGGCTCTGTCTCTTTCTCCCCCCCCCTCTCCTTCTTTCTCTCTCTCTATCTGTGTGTGTTTGTGTGTGTGTGTATGCTATCAGCGCCATCATCTCATCATCAATGTGGCATCATCAACGCCAAATGATCTGCAAATTATCTGACTTTAGCATGGATTACAGCTGCCAGAGCTTTCTTCTTCCTCTACCTCTCGTTCTCTTGCTCTCTCTTTCTATCTCCCTCTCTCTCTCTTCCTCTCACTCTCTCCCACTCTCACTCACTCTATCACTCGTTCGCTCTGTACTGTTTAATAGCTTTGTGACGTTTTTAAGGTTACATTTTGCGGTTTACGTGCGGCATAGATTAAACGATTGCCACAACCGATAACATTTCGATTATTTTACGGCATTTCTTAATGGAAATACCAAAGTGATTTCGCTGCATATATGACAATCGAATGAATCGAATGGCTGCAAGTGCATGTAATTGTTAAAAGGATTTTCATTTCTCTCATCCCTAGGTTTTCAGCATTAAAAAATTATAGCATAAAATATTATGAAATATATTCGAGGAGGCAGTTCCATAAAGAATGTTGCAGCTTTCAATTCGTAGTTAAGTATCATGTTTTAAATTTTTTTGCATGATTTATAACTGATAATTGACATTTGATTCGATCGCAAGGTCTTACTTCCACTTTCTCTGCTTTTCTGTCTTTGTTTCTTTCTCCGTCTCTCTCTTTATTTCTTTCCTTGTCTTTGTCCATGTCTCCATGTCACTTCTCTGATTATTTCCCTTCTCTGTGGAAATGAAATTATAGTTAGATCTTGCGCTCTCTATCATTTCTATAATATTCTGTCCTCTTTTTATCCGTCCTCTCTCACTATCCTCTACCTCGTTCATTGTATCTCGTTCTCTCGTTATTTTTCTTTTTCTCCCTTATCTCTTTCCCGTTCTTCTCTCCCTATCCCTCTCTATAGCAAACGTATAACTTCAAGTACTATTTCCCTTCTGTTTACCGCGAATGTTTTGCGGAATTGTGGCTACCGTTTCGGCAGCCCAAGCCCAAGAAGAAGCTCACAATAAAAAAAAACCCATTCTCTGTGCCACATTTTGGTATCGGCATTTAATCTTGCTACATGGCGCAAAGCAGCAGCTGCCGTGTTGCCAAAAATTGCTTTGGCAGCGCTTCTGCTTTTGCTTTTTGGTAGAGCTTGATCTCATCATTATCAACGACAACAACAGCAGCAGCAGCAATAGCAACAGCAACAACAGCAGCGGCAGCAGCATCTACATCATCATTAGGCGCAACATCATAATGATGCTGGTTATTAGCCAGTCAGCTGCAGGCGTCTGCATCGCTGCCCTTTTGCTGCCAGGCAATTCATTTGCTGCCAAAGGACATCAAACAGTTGCGACGACGATCGCTTCTAATTTGCATAAACATTCCTTTTAACATTTATCCCAAAAACGTTTTCGCTGTCTGTATTTTTTTAGCGTTTTCGGGTTTTTTTTTCTGAATTGGCAACTTTGTGTATGTCTCTTCGGTTGGAGCTCAAAAAGTCGTCATAATCGTGGACATTTCTTGGCTGGGGCCAAACAACGACAACAACAGCAGCAGCAACAACAGCAAAAGCAGCGGCAAATTTTTTATTCCTGCCGATTTCATTTCATTTCTCGATTCAAAAACCATTTAAGCCCAAAGTAACCGCTTTTGACAACACCAGCAACAACACCAACAACACCAACAACAACAACAGCATCAACCATAACAACAACAACAACTGTTAAGGCAGCTACAACAATTCGAACAGCAGCAACAACCGCAACAACAGTAGCCAGAAATCGATGCTAATCTTAGCCGGGGAGAAGTCAAAAAATGTGGTCGCCATTTCCAGTTTACTCTTTTCCTTGGGTATACCCTGTAAAGTCAAATAGTGAACGAATAGATGCAATGTGATGGAAGAAAATTCTATAAACATTTGATTCTACTTTGGCAAACTTCATATAATGCTTTCTCCTCTAAAAAACATTTAATACATAATATTATATCTACTGTAATCACTGTTGAAATGTCTAGGGTATGTTAAAGTCTGTACCTCTTTCGTCTGCATTTCCCTGGTTGAGTACATAAACCAACTGCTTGAAGCAAAAGCAAATAAATGGAGTTGTTGTCGTTCGCCTCTTTTGCATTCGTCCTTTTGCTTAAAGCATTTTACAAATACAACAAAAACAACGATTTAAAAAAAAATAATGCTAAACTAAAGACAAGAACTGCTGGAACTTGTTGCCTTTATCAGTAAAATATGAGCACTTGTTTTGGAATGTGGAGAAAACAACTCAATTTATGCGAATTGCATGGTGTGAAGGGTAGCATTTTGTCTGATATGTGTTTCTCTTTTTTGTTTCGGCTATAAACTTTAATTGTATATGGTATGAAAGGTCTATCGATAGACCTGGAGACTAATCAAAACTGACAGTTTTATATTGAAACTCCTCCTTGAACTAACACCCATTAGGAGCCAATTTGCTGGCAGTCTATCAGCGAAGATAGAGAGAAAGACCCAAGACCAGTTAAAGCCATACTTTCCCTCTTTCTCTCTCTCTCTCTCTGTGTCTATTTCTAGTGTCAGTTTTCTCTGTAGCCTGTGACAGATATTTGCCAACCTATCTACCTACCTACCCAACCTACCTATATGTGCCCAGTGTGCCTAGAGTCTCGACCTAAATGGCAACTGGCGCACAAGTAGCAACAAAAACAAAAAAAATATACAAAAAAATAAAACTAAAATTAAACTTTTGCATTCAAATTGCATTTCTATTTGTTTGGCAGTTTGGAAAGGAGCTGCCTCTTGAGTCAAGCACCATACACACACACACACACACACACACACACACACACACACACATGGAGAACAATATAATTATAGAATGTAATCCAGAATTAACATAGAAAACTTTTTATTAGAGCAGGTAACAAGTCGATTAGCTAATGCAGATGTGTTAAACAAATTCGATATTCAAATTCTAAACTTTTTGTTATATTATAAATCAATGAAATTGTATAGATAAATATATAATAATAGTATACCAATAATAATATTGGTCGAAGATTTCGATATAGATTCATTTTCTATATAGTATTGCGATTGTAAATAAACTAACTCATATTTACAATCGCAATCCTATACACCACATCAATTTATATCAATATCTTCGATATCTATAAATATTTTCGATATCTATAAAATTTGGAAAAGCGAAATCGGATCTGAATCTTCCTCGTTTATATAGTTTCATTAATAGGGCTCTCATTTACTAAAATTAATAATAGTATAATGATAATAATAATATCAGTTGGATCTAATTTATGTACAATCGCAATACTATGTACCATATTAACATTTATCGATATCTATAAATATTTACGATATCTATAAATATAGAAAAGCAAAATTGTATCTAAATCTTTCTCCTTTACATAGTTTTATAAGTAAGGCTCTCATTTACCCCTACATTGATTTATAGTTGTTCAAACTCTCCTAATGAATATGCAAATTTTGTAAATTTCGTGACACGACTCTCCTCACGCACATCACTAGCTCTCAAAAAGCTTGGCCGCCCAAACAACTCAATTAAAAACGCTTGGAAATGGCATTCGGAGTGGTCACAAAAGGGTTTTGTGAGGAGCAACTTTTAATCGCTGCTCGTTAAAAGTGCAGGCAATAACAACAAAAACAACCACAACGAACAGGCGGAACCACAGCAGCAACAACAGTAACAACAGTTGTTGCTGCAACAACAGCAACATCATCAGCAGCAACAGCAACTTGTATGTCGCCTTTGATTGGCGTTTGAGCTGCGCGTGCGCATGTCTTGGCCCAGCCAAAACAATTAATTTGAATAATTAGCAGCTAACGACGCTGCAAAGAGTTGGCAGCAGTCGTGGAGGTGCGGCGGGAGGGTGTGGGGGTCTTGTGGCAAGTGGTAGCTGCGCTTGCGTCGTGCAACCTTGTCGATTGTCACGCCATTGCAAAGAGCGCTCGCTGATGGGGCAAGAGAAAAACGCTGTAAAAAAAGCAGAGAAAAAGAAATGCATTTGGTACTTGAGAATTTATGTCTCGCACTCACACACACGCACTCATCACTATCTGTGTGTGAGTGTGTTGTGTTGTGTTGCTGGCGTTGCAAGTCTGGAGGCGAGTACGTCACGCGAAATGATGAATTACTCGCCGGGGACGCGCGTCAGGCTTTGATGAGAGACGACAGCGTGAAATTAGACAAAAGGATATGGGCCAGAGGGAGTACAGTCTGTTGAGTGTGTGTGAGTGTGAGTGTTTGAGTGTTTGTGTGAGTGTATGCTTTGATATGTGTTTGATGTGTGTGAGTGTGTGTGTCGACGCTCAACGACAACGCGCCTTGACTTAATGAAGATGACGAGCAGACATGACTGCAGCTTTCGACCTGCCCTGTGCCTGGGCCTGGCCTGTGCCTAACCTGGGCCCATGGGCGTGTTTTAATCCTTGCCGCCGCCTTCTGCCAGGTGTTGTAGCTGTGTTGTTGTCGCCGAGGCGTTAATTTATTACAAATTATTATGATTCCTTGTTGTTTCTGCCGTTCTGTTTTTTTTTTTTTTTTTTGATTTTTTGATGTGTGTGCGTGCTGTCATAACTGCCGGCAGCAGGAAACAAACGCAGCAGCAGCAGCAGCAACAACAGCAACAAGCAAGCAAATGGCAACAACAACAAAACAACAACAACATCTAGTTGAAGACGTCTAGACAAATGCACTTCAAAGGTTAACATGATAAATGTCGTTTTGTTGCATGTGACGCGACAACTTTCCAGTTGTTTTGCCGTTGTTGCATCTGTTGTTGCAGCTGTGTGTTGGCTTGTTGCAACACTCTTGTGGCGTGGCAAATGGCAAAATGTCGCCGCAATGCAGTTGTTGCAGTTGTCGCAGTTGATGGTGTTGTTGCTGTTGTTGCAGTTGTTGCATTCATATTGCTGCGCCTAGGCTTTGTCTCTCTTTTCTCTCTTTTTGTTATATTCACGTGGCAATTATGAAGCTCAACAACAAATTAATCAAAGCTTTGCGCGTAATTAAAGCTGTTAAAGGATTAACAATTTTATTCCCAGCAGCTTGAATGCATTGAATGCGAAAAAGAAGCACAGAAAAAAGATTTAACTAATATGAAATATCATTAGCTTAAGCTGAATCTAAAGCAATAACAGATTAACATTAACAGCCCTAAAAAAAAATCATCTAAAAATATACTAAATAAACTAAATTTATTGACATAAATTCAACGATTGAAATAACGCTCACTTATCGATTAATCACACCATAGACTATCGATCAGTTGTACAACTAAATTTCCCAGGCTTAGAGTAGACGCACTAGGCGAAATACAAGTCATGCATAGTAATGTTCTATAAACTTTTATAACTGCATGTTCCTCTAATTGTTGCCGTTTGCGAACACAACAAAAGCAGCAACAACAACAGCAACAACAACTGCAACAACAACAGAAATAACAACAGCAACAACAAGCGTAAGACAGAAAAAAATATATATATAAACTTGTCCATTGCCATTTTGACAACTGGCCCCAGTTGCAGCAGGGGATTTCTTCATCTTTATTCACATACTGCACTCATATGTGCCGCAGCAACAGCAACAGCAACAGCAACAGCAATCACAGACCAAAACCACAACCACAACTATAGCAATAACTGCAACAACAACAACAGCAGCAGCAACAACAATAACAATTCCTATAGGCAGTCTGGCAACACTAACAAGCGACTTTAGCCAAATTAAGTTGTCCAGTTTGCGGTGTACGCACAGCGGGTTGCAAATAACAATCTCCTGTTTACAGCAGCAGCAACAGCAACAACCAACAACCAACAACCAGCAACAACAGCCAACAACAACAACAGCAATCAAAATTGCAATATGAACAACAGCAACAGCTACAACAACAACAACAACAATAAAAACAGCAACAACAGCAACAATAAAATGGCATCGACCTAAAAAACGCGTTTAACTCATATTTCTTGGCAATCGTCTAGGCCTCTGTCTCAATGCCCCTACTCCCCCAACCCCCTCCTCTGTGTACCATGGTCTGCACTCACCTATGTGCATTACTTATATAAATTGTCAATATTTGACACATTTACGTGCCAACAAAAATTACTTAAAAATAAAAAAACGAACAGCGCACAATTTGTGGGATAAGATTACAAAAATCGTCGGCAAATTCAAAAATTTATAAATTGCCCAGCAGATCAAACTATAAAATTTTTATGAATGAATGAATACCCTAAAAAAAATTATTTTTAATTGTTTAAACTAATTCAAACTTGTCTTGATAAATTGTATTCAAATTTAATTTTATTTTTAGTAAAATCTAACTTATTGTTTTTGCCAATTTTCGGTGAATTTTCATGAATTTTATAATATAATATATATAATTTAATAATTCGTTATATACCATAAAACAGTGCCTGCAAAATTATATAATCATAAAATCAAAAGCACGTAAATCGCATTAAAAAAAATCTTTATAGTATATAAACGCTATTATCAATGTGCATAAATTGCAATCATAATTTAACTATAAATATTTCATACTCTTCCTGTGCAGGACTCATAAAATCTCAATTAAACTTATGAAAAAAATAAAAATAAAAGCAAAAATTAAATTTTTTTTTTTGGCAACGCGCAAATATTTTAACACATTACGTAAGTGGTGGCATTGTTGTTGCTGTTGTTGCAGCTGTTGCACACGCGCATCGGCAACTGTTGCTGCTGCTGCCAAAATTATTAACTAAACTGCGAAAATAACAAAAATTGCAACAAGATTGCTTTAAAATTGACATTTGCTCGTTAATGTGGCTCGGGCTGGCCCGGGCAGACCACAGACTTGGTCCGTTCGTTGTAACTGTATGTCCGTGTGGCAAGCTGTCCGTGTGGCAAGTTGTCCATGTGTCTGCTTAGCTCGTTCAGCCTGGTTTGAGATTGCTTTGTTGCCGCCGTTGCATGCGACTGCCAATAATTTAGAGCTTTTAATAAAAATGTTGCTGCTGCAGTTTGCAGCAACAGCAGCAGCGGCAACATCAGCAACAGCAACAGCAGCGCCAACAACAGCAACAGCAGCAGCAACAACAGCAACAGCAGCACCAACAGCAGCTAAAACATTAGCGGCGGCGATTGTAACAAGATTTATATCATAATTTATTTATTAATTTCATTAAGTAAATTTTATTTGATGAATGATGTTGTCTGCCTGTAGCTGCCTTCCTTTATATTGTTGTTGTTGCTGTTTTCTTGCCTCCTTGTTTTAGTTTTGTGGCAACTGTTGCCCGTTGGCAACTTCCAAAATTTTTTGATTATTGTTGCTGCAACTTGCGGCCCATAAATAAGCACAAAATTACATTAACAACCGACGCGAGTGTTTAATAGGTTGCATTCTGCAATCTGTTGGGCGTCATATGCAAAGTGAGCCAAGATTTGGGACTATATCTGGGGCATAAAGTGGGCTAAGCATTTAAAGTAACTTGGGAAAGTTGTTTATCAGAGTATACCCATTAAAATGTTACATTTCAGTGCTAAATGAATTTAATTAACGCCACTAATTTACCTTCTGTCAAAATAGTACCGGGACTGGATTCGGGATCGATATTTACGGTCTAGTGCCACAGGAATAGACAGATAAGGAGCTTTACTTAACCGTACTTCGGCGCTTGCGTAAAAGAATTTGGAAAGAACGACCGGAACTGTGGGCAAACACCTCGTAGATATATATCATCGAGCTACCATTGTGAACGAATACAAGGTCAAAAACTCAATTAATAACATCGTATACTCCAGATTTAGCCCCTTGCGACTTCTTTTTGTTTCCTTGAAACCGTTTTAGCTCCATGGAACCCGTTTTAGCACCATTGAAGGCTTTTTCGAAAAACACCTATAAAAAATGTTTCGAAGAATGGCAGAATGGAATGGAAAATATGTGTTTAATAACCCCAGTCCCGGTTTTTTCTTGACGGTACTTTCTTGACAGTATATCTATTATAATCATTGATTATTAGAATGCCTGCTTTAGTTTGACAAATTCTGAACATTAATTGATTAAAAAAATACAATCATTTTATTTAATTCATTTACTATAAATTTTGAAAATGATGCAAGCCTCAATTTATGCATAATTAATGCTCATTCTAAAATAATTTCATCTGCCATAAAATTCCATTAGAATTGATTTTTGGTCATGCCGAAAAAAAAGAGGTCGCGATTTATAGTACTTCGTTTTTTTTGGACAATTGCGACATGATGGCGTATTAAACGACAATAAGTATTGAAATTAATAACAGTTGCTATAATAATAATGACTTTCAATTTGGCCAAACATAAAACAATGATTAAAAATGCATTCAAATTGATATTCGATAATAAAAAATAAATGCAGGCTTCAAACAATTTTGTGGGCAAGCAAGCAAAGAACAACAACAACAACAAAAAATACCTTCGCGTTTAAATGTTCAACATTTGCGCCATCAACAATAATAATAACAAAAAAAAAAACGAACAACTGGAAAAAAAAATCAAAAGCCCACAAAACTGACGACTAAAATCAATTGCGACGTTAAACTTTAAGACCCCATCAAGCGTATAGCAACAGCAACAAAAGCAACAGCAGCAGCAGGGGTGTTGCATGGCAGTGGCTGTGTGTGGCAAGGGGCAATAGGGGGGGGGGGCTCACTTTGTTTGGCTAGCAATTGAAGGTTTCAGCTGCAGCAAATCGAACGTTGCCGAAAATTCAATGGATTTTACTTTTCGCTTTTAAAAAAAAAAATATATACAAAGAAAAAAATCAGAAAACCCGCAAATCCAATGAAAACAAACGCTCAACGCTCGCTGCTGTCGTGACCAATTAGTGATCCAAGCCAGGGGCGCCGCAAGAGAGAGAGAGAGAGAGAGAGAGGAAAGAGAAGTTGGCAAGGGGGTTCAGCTGGGACAGCGGGTGCAGCAGTCGCGTCGTTAGCTGTTTGCACAGGCGCACGTCATACAGCCCAGTTGTGGCCAGGCACAGGCACTTGCACCACTTGGTCACAAGGAATAGAGACAGCAAGTTGCATGCTACAATCCGCTGTGTGCCCCTTCCGCCCAAGTATAAGCCATGTTGCAAGTTGCATAGAGCTGCAAGTCGCCATCGCGCACTTTACATTCAAATATTTTGTGACACAAAACGTTTCGCTGTTATTATTACTTATTGTTGTTTGATGTTGTTGTTGCATTCAATGTTGCTCTTGTTGTTGTTGTTGTTGTTCTGCCTCTTGAGTGGGCTTTGAGCTGCATATTTATTTAGGCTTTTTTGTCGGCGCAGCATTTGTTACGGGGCGTATTTCGCCACGCATTTGCTCAGTTTGCCGCCCAACGCCCGTGGATGTTGGCAATAAAAATTTCATATTTTCATCATGAATTATACAATTTATCAAATGCCTTATGAAGCAGTTATCTATAAGGCCCTAAGTAAAATTTGTAAACGAGTCATATAGACATATAAAATGTTTAAAATGTATTTTAAAATATGAAATTTCAACATATTTTTGAACAGCTGCTGATTGAGCAACAAATTGAGGCAATCGATCAATCAATTTTCTTTGAATTATACAATTATACAAGTTTTCAATCGAGTTTCAATTGCTACAAAATCCGGCCAAAAAATTGCATAGATACTTGTGCTTACTGTGGAGATTTTGTTGCATTCAACTGTTGTATGCTGTCTGCATTAGCTTTAATTTCTCGACTTTAGTACATACTTGAGCATATTAGTCAGTCTGTCAGAGCTCTGAGCCAGAGCTGGAGTCAGTCACTGGCTACTACCACTTGCAATGAGTCATGCATCCTACTGGAGTGAACGTTAAAACAGTGGCTCAAAAGAAGAACTGTGAAGCAAAGGATAAAGTTGAAGGCAAACAACAACAAGAACAACAACAACAACAAAAAAATGCTGAAAAATAACTGACAGTATACACAAGCAACACTAATTGCTGTAGAATTGCAAACAGACACGACAGACAGTGAGAAAGAGACGTACATAGACACCAAGATAGACAGAAAAAGAGAGGTAGATAAACAGACAGTGGACAGTGAGTGGACAGCAGAGACATAGAACAATCAGACAGAGCATGAAAATTACAATAGCAGCAAAAAGTTAACGGACTGCAGCATGCAACTAACAAACAGCCAAGCAACAACAACAACAACATCAACAACAACAACAACAATTACAACAAACAACAACAAACAGACTGCTGACAACAACTCAATTAACACGACAATTCCGCTGATTTGAGAAAGTCTTTCATTTTTCAACAGTTTTCCCTATCTCCTTTTTCAATGCAACTTTTTTAACTGAGTTTAAGGTGCGTCAAGGCAAAATTTATTTATAATATTAATTATAAAATTAGGGATACAAACAATTAACAATAAAAAAACTAAATTGAGAATAAACATTACAATAATTTAAATGCTTTTAATGACTTATTCAATACAGTAAAAACTCAATACAGATTTGAATCTCTTAAATGAATGTTTTACTACAGTAAATACTTAATAATTAAAATAAAATAATTATTTAATTTAATATGAATTCAAACTGTTATAAATACTTTCATTAATGAATGAATTAATGAATCTTCATTGAGTAGTCTAACTAGATTTTTTTGGTGTTTAAAGAAGCTTAACTATTTATAGCTCAATTTAGATTGTGCATGCATTTATTTTGTATCTTATAGATACATGAGTAGAGCAAAGTAAAGCCGTCGAATGGCAAATGGCGTGACCCAAGGGGGAGGCGGGCAGGACTTTAGCTAAATTGCTAATACCTGACATGGGAATGTTTTTAACACTTTAGTTGTGTTTGGACAACGGCAACAATGCTAACAAATAGCAACAACAACAACAACAACAAGCGGCAATGACTTGGCCAAAACCGAAAAAAAAAACGAAGCACATACAACAACAATAACAGCAACAAACTACTCGTGGCATGCCACATCATTGGCAATACGAATAGACAGACAGAAAAACAGACGGATGGACAGACACAGCACAAATGCAGATGCAGATGCAGATTCTCTTTAGACCCATCCTCATGCATTTATGCAGCTTGTCGACGGTTTTTTCCCTTCCCCCTCTCTCCATCTAACCTGCCCAGACCTCACCTTGCAACACCCTGTTTAGTCCCCGCCTTGGGGGATATGCATATATTTATTTGCCAAGTGTTCAATGGCTTTGATCGACGTGGCTGGCGTCGTCTGTTTAGGTGTCAGCTAGCGGGTATTCTTAGCCTTTAGCAAATAGAAATCAACACCAACATCCAAGTGGCAAGTGGCATGTGGCAAGCGGCAGAGAGCCAGCAGCAAACACCAACTAACCACCACCAACAACACCACCACCAGCAGCAGCAGGTGTTGCACTTTGGATGCAAACAAAAGACCCCAAAAAAAAAGAGGCAAAGATGCAAAAAAGCCAAGAGCCAAACACCAAACACCAAATTGATTTGTCAATCGTTGCAAGAACCGCAAAACTTTTGCGCACACATTTCGCATTGGCATTTGAAAGCCATTTGAATATACTTACGAGCATTTGCCTTGCTTTGCTCTCTTGCAGCTCCCAATATTTGTTGTTCTTCGAGAAAGTACAGCAAAAAGCAAAAAAAAAAGAAAAGAAAAATATCCAACAGTAGGGACTGGCCCGACAGTAGGGACCCTGTGTTTAGTTTTTTGGGGCAGTATAGTCTTTTC
>JBANCZ010002010.1:0-17852 GCA_037040025.1 Sphaerogastrella javana | reverse complement strand
GCGCTACAGTTTATGCACAAGGCAACACTGTCTTGGGCTAAAACACAGACCCAACTCCCAGTTACTGCCGCAGTTGCAGTCACAATCCCGCTCCCAATTCCAGTTGCAGTACCAGTCTCAGGTAGAGTTCGACTCGACTGCACATGAAATACAGCATAAAAAAAATATCAACAAAACAAAAACAAAACACAAAATCGAAACCGAAACCAAAACGCAAAGTGTACGCAAAAAAAAAAGAAAAAAAACTTAATTACAACAACAACTGCAAAATGAAGTCAAGCAAAACCTCAGACCCAGTCAACAGTCATCAGCTGTGAGTAGTGAGTAGTGAATCGCCTGTTCCAGTTCCACGCAGGGCTATCATATGACCACAAGTAGCTTCATTGAAGCATTGCGATTTTGTTTTTGTATAAAGTTTTGTTTTGTTTTTTATTTATGTTTTTGGCACACACCCAGTGAGAAAAAAACAAAATAACAACATAAAAAAAAACAAATCGAGGCGATGAGACCTAAACTAAGTTTGAGTTTTGGGTTTGAAGATTGAGCTGGAACGATGCAGTAGACAATGTTGGCAATAGGCAAATCTACAGTCTATTGTCTTTATGTTTGCTGTGGCTCTTCGATTATAATGATGCGACGCCAATGGATGATGTAATAATCTCAGGCCCTGGCCACGTAATCAGCAACTAAACAACTCAACAACTAAGCAACTTTGCTTAATTTGCTTACCCCCAATGCGGTCGGTCGGACGGTTGGTCTGTCGCGTCGCTTCCTTTTTTTTTTTGGTTTCATGTTTGCCATTTGTTTTGAGTTACTTCAGCTGCGTTTGATTTCCATCATAAAAAACAAGCAAATAAAAACTTTATGATCTTGACTATATGCACTTGCCATAGTATAACCAACTAAACGACAAGACGTCTATTAAAGATTTGAACAAATGTTATTATTATCATTATTATATGCACAAATATGTTAAATGTCACAACTTGTTGTCTCATCAAATTTGTTCATAAAGCATGAAATCTGACACTTGCAATTGATAAATTTACTCAACAATATTCAGCATAATTAACATTTGCATTATAGCACTACAGTCTTAACATTTGCCTTTCTGTCTGTCTGTGTGTCTATGTCGTTCTCTCATGAGTTTTAACTCAAAGAACTTTTGTCTCTACATTTAAGCCATGGCTATGGATGACAAAAAAAAAATCTATTAATCGATTATTAAATCATATGATTAATTTTAAACTTGCGATTACTTACATAACACATAACATTACACTTTTTCAAAATCGATTAAATGGGAATTGTTAGGAAAATAATCGATTATTGTGCATCATATGATTAATCGAGCCATCCCTAGTCATTGCAAATATCCAAATCTTTGTCATTCATAATTGTGAGTGTACATTTAGCATACTCGAACAAATGTTTTGCTAGGCCAACTACTATATTGAATAAATTCAATCGTTGAGTTTACACTGAATATAAAGATTAATGGAGCCTCCATATGCTTCATAGATACATTTTACGGCGCTGTATACGATATGCACAAATTTTTGACACCTCTTTCAATTAGCTACAATTGATGTGGGCTGTCCACCGTTTTGATAATTAGAAACACATATTGAAAGAAACTTGATGAATATTAATAAATACTTCTTCGTTAGTTACACGTACTCACACACACATCCATTAACTATAGTCTGTCAGGCGTGTCATTATCGTGGCGAATGCGAAGTGTATATATTGTAGTAATATGCCCACGCATAGGTAAGCAGTCTAATGGTACAGGTATTTGTTAAGGTCTGTTACGATAGTCATCCTTGACAAATTGTTGTTTGATTTAATTAACACTTGACTTTTAATTAGTGCAAATGTGTGAATTTTTTTCTCTTCTTTATATATACATTTTTTGTTTTTTGTTTTTTTTTTTTTTTTTTTTTGCATTTGTTGTCTGTCTGTTAATTATTTGTTGCAGGGCTTTTATTGTTCGCTGAAATTTGAAAGAAAGCGTGACTTGTGCTTTCAATGCACTCAAACAATACGAGTCTCTTCGAATCGAATAGGTTTCGCCCAAAAATTTCATAAGCGTGTGTGTCGTAAGCGTATGATTTTTTGGAGCAGCGCTCAAAAACTTGTATATGAATTATACCCCGCTGCAGCTCTACATTCTTCTTGCCTCTGTCTGCTCAGCTGCGCAGAGGCTGCATTCCACTCCCCCACAAATTTGTCAAAGTATAGAATTTTGTTCGCTGACTGAATGACTGAATGACTGACTGAATTGTAGTGGGCGTGGCAACAAAATCAGCGCAAGGCAGTTGTGTCTGTTGCTAGACTTGATTTAAATTTATTTCGTTTTTTTTTTTTTGTACTGTTTTGGAGCTTTCGGTTGATATTTACCCACGCTGCATAAAACAAAAGACTTAGGAAACGAACTTGCCCCCAAGACAAGTGATGCAAAAAATGTGGCACAGTCGCAGCAGCAGCAACAGCAGCAACACAATGTGAATAGGAACAAAATGCTGTAGCAAATTAGTAGCACGTTTGTTGTTGTTGGTGTTGATGTTGATGTTGCTGTTGTTGTTGTTGTTGCTATTGCTATTGACTCAATTGCAACTGCTGTTGTTGCAGAACAAACCGCTCATTAGGCGCATTAAGCTGCAACTGTGCATTGTGATTGTTGTTATTGTCTTTGTAGTTGTCGTTAGCAATGTAATTACCAGACAAGGCGCAACTTGAATGTTAACACGAATGCCTCACACACACATACACACACACGCACACTGAAATTTTCATATCACTTCGACGAGGGCTGCGTAGGAAGTTTATATCCACATCTTGATATGCACTAAGTTCAGGGTCCAGGGCATATGTATGCTTACTGTTGTTCCACCCACGTATAGATAACAGTTTGCATACTTGGAATGTGAGTGAAGACATCTACATTAGATTATTCGAGAAACGGAAGACAGTGTTTTGCCGCTTAATTTGACTACTGTCAAAATTGAATTCAATGTAATGTAAAGGAAACTTCATTAAAAGATCTATATCTATATAAAATATTTATATATTTATTTAGTTAGATGAAAGAGGACACAGCAATCCGCAGTGCAGAACTCCGACGTCAATACTTATTGATTAAAGGAAAATATAATTTCTTAGATGAGATAAATGATAAATCATTACTCATTATACGTAAATTATATATTTACTTCCTCTTAATTTTATAATTTTAACAATCTTTGACAAATATTTAATATTTATTTAACAAATATTAAACTTTAATATTAAGATTAAACTTTTTATTTGAAATTCATTGAAATTTTTCGATTTATATTTCTTTTAATGAACATAATAAAGAGTAAATAATCTACAATGCTCAGTAGAGGTTAGGGATGGCAAGATGAATCATATGATTCACAATGAATGATTATTTTCCTAATTATTTCTATATAATCGAATCGATAAAGTGAACTATGTATAGTAACTAATCGCAATGTTAAAATTAATTATAAGATCAAATATTCGATTAATAGATTTTCTTTTGCCATCCCTAATATACGTACAATCTAATTTAATATAGGTTTAATTTTATAAATCATATTTTAGATGTACCTGCATCCAGATTAGTAATATCGTAACTAGTATTACCATACGTATGCTCTGTGAGCAACTCTCGCACTTTCAGTCAACCAAGATACCGGCTAACCGGCTGTCTATCACATATAAGTTACAGACTTGTGCGTGTGTGTGTGTGTAGTGTATGTATAAATGTGTGACTATGTCAAGTTGGAAGCTGTAAGCTGGAAATGGCTGTGATTGCGGTAGCGACGGCATTGTGGGTGTGGGAAAGGTGCTGTAAAAGTGCAGCATATTCTCCCATCACGTTGGCATTGTCTGCGATCTGCCATGACATGAGAATTAGGCGCAAAAGCGCAGTCAAGCCAAGTCGGAAGAGAGCTTGTCCTAGATAGTTGTAGTTACTAGTGTAGTATATATGTACATATATTTATCCATATATATACATATATATATATATATATATATATATGGGTATATATGTGTGTGTATATCTGTTGATATTTTGCTATGTGTAGTTAGGCTGGTAGTTAGTTAGATGGGTTGTTATTGTTGCCTGTTTCTATTGGGGTAACGCTCATCACGTTTGTCGATGCAATTTCACAGATAACTGTTTCTTCATGTTTGCCACTCGTGCGGTTGCATAACCGCGGCACCACCACTGCCACCACTAGCACCACCAGCATCACTAGCAAAACAATGCAAGCGCTTTAAAATGCCGCAATTATCTAACAACAACAACTGCGACTTTTAGCCAATTGCTTCTTTGGCTTTAGCTTTAGCTTTAGCTTCAGCTTTGGCTCTAACTCTTGCTCTAACTGTAGCTCTAGCTCTAGCCTCAGCTTTGGCAGCTTCCTCGCCAGCCAACTTGGCAAAAAAGTTTTCGTGCCAAACTGCTCCCCCTTTCGTGCCCCGCCAACAATTTGGGTCACAGCAGCTGTTGCTGTTGTGGTTGTAGCTTCTGTTATTGTTGTTACCATTGCACTGGTTGTTGTTGTTGTTGTTATTGTTGTACTTGGGTTGTGGCAGTCAGAATATAATTGTTGTCGGTTTGTTTATTTTGGTAGACGATTTTTTTTTTCGTATTATATTTCGCTTCGTTTTTTTTTTTTTATTTGCCATTTGCAACTGCATTTTTTCTGTTATGACATTTTTATGCTGTTAATGTTGTTTTTTTTTTTTTTTTTTGTTTGTTTGTTTATTATTTGTTTGTATATTTACGTTGACATTTGAATGATTGCCTGACATTTTGTCATTGGTTTTGGTGCTCTGACTGAAATATTGCACATTTTTTTTTAAAGCCTCAAACTAAGATTTTTCTTCTCTTTTTTTCATTGCAGATTTCGGCGAGGGATCTATATCTACAGTTTGTAAGTCATTCATAAAAGGTATTACAAACTTTAAATGTTAAAGAATCGCCCTGCGATCTCTACAAGAATACGGATTTCGTAATAGGAGAGTATATTATGGCTTAAAGCAAGATCGAATTTCTATATATAAATTGTACAAAATATATATGTGAACAGAGGTTCAAACTATATCTACTGATAGTAAAGATTCGCTTAAAGCCACAAACAAATATTATTATCTCTGTAATATGTAAATTCTTAATGGAATCTATGGAGGGCGGAAAACTGTACTAAGGTTATATATCTCTTTTTAAAGACAAGATGTCATTTATATTAAGAATGTGTTAAAGAATGCGTGGTGCTACGATTGTTAGTCTAATATTCTGAAATGACTTTTTTCGTAGTATTATAGACTCCGAGCGTAGCTAAAAATTTGCTTATAATTATCACAATTGATGAAACAATAATCCTAAAATAATTATCTTATGTTGTATTCGACTTTTCTGAATCTCACAGGCCATAGTGAAATGATGTAACCTGTCTTATGGCAATTCTAACCTTAGCCAAATGAATTTGATCTTTTGCACCACAAAGTTAACTGTTGTTTTTCTAGTTCTCATTCCGAGATGTTGCATAAGCATGAGACAACAAAGCAACAATCTAACAAATCTGGCTTCGCTTACTTTCCCAACAATAACTCAAAGTTCATTTGACGGCGGCTCAACAAAAAAACCCTATATATAAATATAAGAAAAACTTCATAAAATGTCATGCAAGAAAACAAGAAGAAGGAGATGAACGAAACAAAAAATTGTTATATGCATATTTCAAATGCATTTTGCATAAATTGTGGCTGTGTCATTCGTGTTTGCGTTTTGTTGATCTCACATATTTTCACATGATTTCCAAAACGCATTCGACAAATGCGGCAACAACATCAGTGACAACGGCAAACAAATGCAACGCAACACAACACAATACAAAATACGACATCCAACAAAAACAAACAAACAATAATAATAATGCAACACACAAAAGGCGCATTAAAATGACATACCAAATATTTGGGGCCTTAATTTGTTGAAACAATCAAAACAACAATAACAGAAATAACATCAACATCAAATGATAGAAAGCCAATGTTAATGAACCATTTTTCAAAGATAACAACAATACTAACAAATAGCTGAAAATGTGCGCTAAATGATTTAAAAAAAAAAAAGACAAAATTAAAAAAGTGCACAGTAACAACAACAACAACAACAACAACAATAGCCACACTGCGCATTCAAATTCAAATTTAAGCTCAGTTTGTTAATACTTGACGTAGTCGAGGTAGCAGGGGCAACCACTTGATGTCGCCTCGAGTGGACACTCGAAAAAAAAACAACTACAGTACTTGCACAATGCATCATTTGGCTTCATATTATTATATTATAAACGAGTAGCAAGGGCTTGCGAATGGAAATCAATCGATAAATATTAACGAATTCATTGCAAAACTTTACGGCATTAATTTTCAAAATAATTTCAAAAATGTACATTTACATTACACATACAATCGAATATATGTAGGTCGGATGGAGCGATATATTGATATAATATGGATATCTTCAAAATTTGTATGATAATAGATTTAAGACGGTAGATCGATACTTCTATGACCATATGTTATTAGATCTATATTCCTTTTGACTGTTTTGATTATCAATTAAAAATCAGATCGTTTTAGATATATGGGAATTTGATGTAGAGATAAATCTTTGAGTTACTAGATAATACATAAAAATTCATTATCCAGCATCTATAAAGTGTTATATGTAAAAGTGACAAAAATGATATTGTATTTGTATTTGTTTTGAAAAGTTCATGGTGAACCTTAATGCTTGTCAAGCTGCTGGTAAAAGCACTCTATAAATCACAAATACAATTGGTTACAACGCTGCCCAATTAACAAGCTGATGAAACACTGGAGCTGTTTATAAGAGCATACACTTTCCGAGACTCTTCAACTTAACTTTCCACTCATGTCGTCAATTGCAGTTTAACCTTCAACATTTCTCAATAAAATTTCATGTAGAGTCAAAGAAAAAAACATATATGTATGTATGTATATATCCCAATTGAACGAAATCAAGCAAATCAAACTTGTCTGCATGTGTTTGGCATTGCTGATTGACGTGGTTGGCTGCCCTGGCTGGATGCAATGTCTGTCGAGTGTCTGATGTGTGTTGTCTGCTGATTTTTGTCGCCGCTGTTCACTGTAGAGATGCCCCACAGTTTTGCAGTGGGTCCACATGAGATAAGAGTTGTAGTTGTTGTTATTGTTGTTCGTTTTGGTATTTGGTTTTTTGGTTTTTTATATGCCAATCGCGGGCAGGCAGCAGGCAGGCGTATGGTGAAAGTTGTTAGCCTGTCATTTTGAGACCTTGTTGTATGTTTAATTGTTCATTTGGGTTGTCAAACTTCTTCTTCTTCTTCTGTTTTCTTTTTCTTTTTCAACTACTTCTCGTTCCGTTTTGACCTTTGGAGCACGTCCTTCACATAATGTGCCAGCTGAGTGTACAATTGGTCAGGTGTTAAGCCCCGATGTCTGCTTCCATTGAGGCAGCCAACTCTTTGCTTCTCACCCACAAAGTGTAGCAACAAGTTGTCGCCTTTCTCCTGTACCATTTGGCTTGGCACTCTCGCAAATTTTTCGATAGGTTTTTACAGCCATTTTTGGCATGATTATGCGAGCATTCGAAATTGCCTGCCTGGTTAACTGTCTAGCTGACAGTCTAACTGGCTGGCTGACTGGCTCGTTGTCTCGTTGTCTGCCTGAAAGCCCCATACTTCATGCTTGCGCGTGGCTGCATTTGGAGTCGACTTTCATTGATTTTCTGGCTTGAAATATGTGAAAAACAAACAAACGTGCCAAAAAAAAATTCAAAACAAACAAAGAAAAAACAGCTGAAAACTGAAAAACTATCGAGACAATTTCACTTTTCATTGTCTCGTTTCGTAAACGTTCCTCCTCTCAATCATCTCCAGTGTTTCCGCACCATTTTGTTACATTGTGTGCCAGCAAGTTTGTCGCCAAAGTCTTTTGTTGAGTGCTCCACAATGTCCTGCAATTGTTTTAGGGTTTGGCCGTGATTTTTAGCTTGGTTTTTATTGTGGCTACTGTTGCATTAGAAAGTTGGCAAATTCAAAGCAAAAAAGTATCCATGCAAAATGCCTAAAACTTTATGCAAATTAAAAGCTGATAAATATCAGTATCAACTTGATAAGTTGGAGATATCTTTAGATCTGTTTAGATAACGTTTCCATTATGTAAGCCAATATTTGAATTAATCAAGCCACTACATACATACATTAACAAAACAAAGATAAATGTAGATTCTAATGAGGGCAAATATATACAGTAGATGACAGTCAAATACCCAACAAAGAGCTATATAAAATAGGCTCCAAAAATGATTGAAATTAATGTATTTATGGTACAATGAATCATGTCTGAATTGGATAATAATTAATAAACTTTAAATTTTTGGTATTTAATTAAAAAACAATCATGCATTTGCTGAAACTATTTTTCTTCGATTTTTTGATAATTTAGTCAACTTTTTGAGTCAAGTTTTCTTGAACAAAAACTTTACTCAGAACTTTCCCGTAACAAAATACTTACCAACCCATTGAATCGAGTTGAGCTAACAATTTAAGGCGTGGGTGACGTGTCATGACTATTTGCGTATATGTGCGAGTTCCATTTATGGTCGACAGCCGGCTTTACAGTTACTTCTGACTGGGCTAACAACGCATGTAAATTACGTGCATGACAACGACAAAAGCTAAACAAATACAACAACAGCAACAGCAACAACCAACAAATAAGCAACTCCAACAACAAATACTGAGCCTGATTGATTGGAAAGGTACGCACGCAGGTAAAGAGCTTAAAGTTTAGCCTTTCGGATAGACAAGGAGAGTTGAGCTATACAGACTATTAACCTTGATTTGCAAAATACTCGTACACGCGACAGATAGATAGAGCTATGAATAAAACAATAGCAAATCAAAATAAAAACAACAGAAATATCCAGGCAAAACAAAACCCAAAGCCACAACAAAAGTCGTGCGAAATGAAGTCATTTCAAGTACAGAAGAGAAAAAAACGCTACAATTGAGGGCAAATATCATCGACCAGTTCAAAATGTGCTAAAGACAAATGGGCCACATAAAATATGAGACCATACTCAATTCTCGATTCCCCAAGCCCGTTTCGAATATGTAGGCGAAGGGTACACAATATCAGGTGTTATATTTTTGCTGTTGTTATTATTATTGTCTGCTTGGCGGAAATTGCCAGCCAGAGGCCAACTGAGTTGATCTTTTTTGTTAAGTTTCTCAGTGTTCAGTTGCACAATATGATAAAGTGCGAGAATTTGAGAATTGTTCGAAAAAACGTAGTAACCGGTTGCAAACGAGACTTTAGTAAAAGCTAATTTAAGAAGCTAATAGTCTTTAAATAATGGAGAATTATTCATAATTTTATACTTTTTTCTCAACATAAATTGAATAATTTAATTATTCTTAAGTGTTGAAAAAATTCAATTTGTTAAGCGCTTTGATTGAGCGTATCGAATTACCCATTTATTTCAACTTTGCATACACAATCATTCAACAAATGGATCTAAAGTAACATTGTTTTTGCTTCTTCAATAAAGCTAAATTATAGTACACAAATTTCTGTTAGTTTTATCGAAGTTATTTAAAAATTTCATTTAATTTAATTGATATGAATTTCTATTCGAATAAACTAACCTCAATTCAAACTGGGGTACACCATAATACCCATTTCAATTGAAATTTTTACATTTATCTGGCAAATACTAAACGTTTGCTATACAAAACAATTTAATTATAAATCTGAAATAAAGAAACAAAAAACCGGCTCTAAATCCTGTCATGACATCAGCCATGGTGAAGACATCAAAAAACCGCAAAGCCATCAACAGTCGAGCAACCAAACCAATAATCATCATCATTATCGGCATCAATTTCTAAGCAAGAGCCTAACAAAAAATGTATTTTTATATATATACATATAAAAGAGTCAGCTAAAGCAAGAATAGAAATCAACAAATAAAATACCAACACAAAAAAAAAACTAAATACGTATTTTTTTTATTTTGTGTTTGCCGCTGGCAGTTTTTTTAATTTTTTAATTTTATTTTTAAATTTTTGCGGATGAGAATTTTTTCGATTCGTCTGGCAACAAATCGTCTTAAGTTTTGCCAAGAATTTGGAAAGAGACGATACGTAAACAATTACGGTTGATATGGCCAAGTGTATGCTGGTAATACAGAGGGCTGTCAGAACTATTTTTGCGAATAATCAACACTTAATGGCGAAAGAGTTATATATTCGATGAGTGAATTCAATCTTGCATAACTTGTGCTCTTAATACCCAAACAGAGTAAAATTTATAACGTTTGATTATTTATTTATAACAATTTCCTAGACAATTCTTTTCATATTTTACTGTTAATACCATAACTCGTGGAGCTGCCCTCGTTTAACAGCACACACGCGATTTCTATTAAAGTACAGACACGCATGTGTTATGTACTCGTACTTGTGCCTTTGTCATGGTATCATCTTCGTCTCTTGCCACTATATCAGGGCCTGTGTAACCGTGTGTGTGTGTGTGTGTGTGTGTGTGTGTGTAAGTCGCTGCGCCTCGTTCCACACTTGGTGTCTGGCATTTTGGCTTTTGTCAATTCATTGTCAACAAGTCAGTGAACTTGTGTGCGCATCTGGTATGGTACAATGCTAAGAAGAGGGCCAAAAGCCATAGAGCCAACTGTAGTACTCAAGCTACTCTAGGGGCTTGAGCCAAATGGTCTTTTGGGGGTACCGTAATACACTCAGGTTGCACACGGGTTAGCGAGGGGTGTGCGAAACATACATGCATGTGTGGTGGCATGGTGTGTCTGTTTCTTTTACAAATAATTAACATAAATTAATAGGAAATGAGTAGAAACAGCGCATGGCACACAAACCAAAAGAAAGACAACAAAAAAAAAAAACCGAAAAAGAAAAGAAACAGCCAGCAACTATCCAGAGAGATGAGGCTGATGGCTTACAGTTACTATAACCCGGCTCAAACGAATATAAAGAAATACATAAAGTTCGTGTCTGAAGTCTTTTGTTTTATTTTTCCCTGTTTTTATATTGTATTTTTATTATATTTTTCTCTTTCTGTGATTGTATTATTATTATCTTTTTTTGGGGGGGGGATATATATGTATATATGCATATATATAATTTTGGCTAGCATCTATTTGCGTTTGCGTCGGGACCGCAGGCAACATTGTTACATAAGATTGTCGAAATCTCGCCCAGTAATTTATGAGGCGCCGAACACAGAACGCAATGCGTAGCACAGACACAAACACAAACACGAAGACAAACGCATTTGTGGCAAGCTGTAATAAAAATGAAATTGCCGCAGCTATTTGGATGCATTCATCGTCTCGGTGTCAGCCAACTAATCAGCACCTGTCATGCGTGCAACGCAATCAGGAAGCAAAAAACCTAAGCTGCAGTGCAGCCACCATAGTAAAACAGTTCCAGTCCCAGGCCCAGTCCCAGTCTACAGTCTAAAGTCTACACTATCTGTTACTACTTCATCGCTCTTTCTCCCTCTACCTCAATCTCAATCTCTTTCTTCATCGCCATTCCCATCTCTGCCTTGAGTTTACAGTCCCCAGCAAGCGTAAAAGTTGTGCCTGCGACTGAGACGGAGACTGGCAATACTGTTCCTCCTTTGGGCCCAGCCTACGATGATGTGATTAGGTATGGTTTCTTTATGGGCTTATGTACATGGAGCATGTCATGATGTAATGTTTATATGGCATACAGCCAGCCAGTTAGGCAGTCAAGCAGCTAAAACGGACCACAACTCTGACCCACCCAATAATGTACAGGCCATCAATAGATAACTAATGGATTGCCGGCAAATCTTTGGCAACAACCCTACCCCAGAGAGAGACGCCATCAAATTAAAGGTATTACACATATGGAGAGAGATCTACAATATTTTCAACGAAAAAAGGGTTAACCATTTGAATATAATGAATACTTTTGAATACAGCTAGAATTCTATCCATGGCGCACCCAGCTTCCATATAAAAAATAAGCATTATATCTTTTAAAAAAGAATAATATAAGCTTCAATTAATTTAAACGCAATTCATTTCAATTTTAACTTTCATTGTACAAAATGCAAAAAGTCATGTACTATAGTTAATCGCGATGATCTCACAACTGAGATCATTGATCCAACCAAGTGCTAACTCACATAAACACGTATCTAAGCAGCCTAAGCACTCAATTCATATCATTCACCCCCTTGCCACTTATCACGTATTCGTTGGGAAAAAGAAAAAATAAAAGAAACACAAATCGAAATGAAAAAGAAAAAATTGAAAATTGATGAAACTAATGTACATACAAATTTTCTATTTATACAAAAGATTATTAAGTGAAAGTGCAACCAACAATCGATACTTCAGCATTGATACATCGACAAATGCATACAAAATCATTTGCTGTTTACTGGCAAAATGGCAAATTTATTTGCGCACATACAAGCACATAAATTTATGTATATATATGCGAAGAGTACTCTCAGTCGAAAGTGTATGTATGTGTATTAATTTATTTATTCATTATTTATTGTGCATATTGTGTATGAGGTATTTCACGATCGGTTCGTTTGCTTATTGTAGATAATAAATAATTGCCAGGGCTAATAACCATTGAGTCATGATAATGCTCAAATAATTGTTGCTGTATGAGAATTACATGTATCGAAATAAATTTGATTTAAAGCAAGCGTACTTAGAGTTATGAGCACTAACAGATACCCTGTAAAACTGAACGTGCATAGTATAGCAAGTAATCATGTAAAGTTGTCAGTATCTCATAGTTATTTATATACATATATGTGTATAATATATACGATCAGCTGATGTAGTAAGTAACTACTATAGGCATAGTTATTATAGCATATACGGTCTCACTTTTATGGCTGGCTGTAGGAATGTAAGTACCGGCACTTAAATGTGCCCCCCTCATAAAAAATTGAAGTAAAATGCATGATTATGCATGCGCATAACGATTATTTTCTATGACATACTTGAATTTAATATTATGCCTGAGTGACACCTGATATCATGTGATTAACTCTCTACTCTTAATCATTGGCCATCAAGTGGCATCTGACGGTGCCGCCATAGCTTGACCACATCTCATGTGATCCGCGGCATGGGATCAACGCATTTGTTCGTTTCTCTGCGTTTCGAGCCCATTGTATGCCATTTGGTAGGCCCTGATGCAAATTAACTACCTCTGGCTAGCTGGCGTTATTTATACAATCGATTCAGTACAATGGCTGAGGCCAGTACATCAGTGTGGACACGCCTACCGCCCAACGCCTACTGCTTACCAGATGCCTCTGTATACCTTTTATGAGCATGCCAGCAGGCTCACATGCGCATTCGTACATAAATTAAATGATAAACAGCACACACACGCACATACACACACATTTACATCATCAGATACATCAATCAATCGAGCATTAAATCAGCACAGGTGAGTTCAATCACTAGCCGCTAGGGGAAGCCTTATGTAATCGCTCCGACAAAAGTTTCAGTTTCTACAGCTATTTTGGGCCTCGTATCAACATGGATAATCTTCACGTGATATTAACGCTTCGTACCTTTACAATTACATCAAAAGCGAAATGGGGAAAAGAGCAAGTACAACAACATAAACCGAAGATCTTCTCAGTCGACTCGACTTGTTGTACTAGTACTCGTTTTTTGTATCGGCCCAACATCTCGTTGAGGTTAACTTAAGTGCTTGCTGCTTACCAAAATTAAATGATATAATTACGGTTCCTTAACTTCCTACAAGCTAACGTTGAAGCTCATAAAATCCACACTACCATGATGCCTACACCCTGCCCCCTTTCATCTTTCTTTTGTCTTCATTTCTCTCTCTCTCTCTCTCTCTCTCTCTTTCTTTCAATCTTCCTCTGGCTCTATTTCATTGTGTCTCTTTTTGCTGTCTTGCTTCAAGAATTTTCTCTAGTCTGTGCGAGTGTCTTAATGCAAGGTTCAGAGTTCCCCAGACATTATAGGCTTCTTTATAAGTTGCTTCACTTTAAATTGGTTGAACCCTGCACAATTTCCAGGAACCTTTCCAATTCATAGCGCAAGCCACGAGCCATTGAGTGAGCTAGGGTATTGCCAAAAGTAACAAGAATATCAGACCCAATCGTTCAGATACGCATGAAGGTACATATGGGTATAATAATTTGTCCGGATAAAGTGATAATAATGTACAAATACTATTATGGATACGAATATGAATATAACAATTCATACTGACACGAAAACGGATACTGATACAAGTACAGATACAGATACAGATACAAATAAACATGCAGATACAAATTCAGATACAGAACAGACACAGATACAGATACAGACACAGGTACATATACAGATACAGATACAAATTAAGATACAGAACAGATACAGATACAGATACAGATACAGATAAACATACAGATACAAATTGAGATACAGAACAGATACAAATCGGGATACAGATGCAGACACAGGTACATATACAGATACAGATAAACATACAGATCAGATACAGATACAGGTACATATATAGATAAACATACATACAGATACAGATTCAGATACACATACAGATACAGATACAGAAACCATTAATGAAAGGAATAAGGATTGATTCCGATTAAAGGGAAATCGATGCGGATGCAGGGCGTTATCTACTGTACATCGATGCTTATAGGGATTGGAAAATGGACACCGATGCGGATACTACCTCAGGTACGGGAACAAGAGGTTATACGATATATGATACGAAGACACAGAGAGATATTCTAAATGCCCAAATCCGGTCAGTTTTGCGGTTCGCATAGATTACAAGCTATACTCTGTAATGTTGAGTGCATGCGATCATTGAGTCTCGCTAACCATCAAGTTGAAGCTTAACTACAGCTTTCAGCCTCTATTCCGAGCCACGACCAGCCTCATGCACGCCCCAAACTAGTTGCATGCTCTATGAATGTGCGGTGTTCATCAATTTACTCAAGTGAGTGTTTGTGAGTGCGAGTGAGTGTAAGTGTATGCGTGTGTGGCACACCCACATGCGTTTTCACCTAATCAATCGAAGTGGTCAATCATTAAGGCGAAACTCTGAGGCCATAAAGGGGCAAAAGTCTCTGCAGACAGAGATGCTAGCTTAAAGGCAATTTATATGCGCTAATCACATGAAATAGATCAAATTTCTTCTTTGTCGGTACAGCCAGGGAGAAAGATCGAGAGAAAGAGACAAAGATAGACAGAGAGCGAGAGAGAGAAAGCGAGAAAGATAGACAGAGAGAGGGAGAGAGACAGAAAGACAGTTACTGAAAGAGAGACAGAATGAGATAGAGAGTGTGAGTGTTTGAGAGGGAGTGAATGAGGGAACGCCAGAGAGAATGATGGCAGTGGGAGAGTGTAGAGAATGGGGGAGCTCAAGAGGGAGAGTGAGGAAAGCAGAGCGTACCAAAGCGTTGCGATCTACCGTCATGTGGATGGGGGAGCAGCGCATTAACGGAATTTCACTTGCTCTGCTCTGTGGCATGCTAACTGTAAGGCGCTCTGAGTGTGCGTGTGTGAGTGTGAGTGTGAGTGTGAGTGTGAGTGTGAGTGTGAGTGTGAGTGTGTGTGGGATGCCATCTTATAAGCAGACAGTTAAAAATGCTTTAATTTTATTTTCTTTTGACTGAGAGATTGCGGCTTTTAGCTTTTGGCTTTTGTCGCACTCTCACCGCCTAATCTATAAACATAGAGATGTGGGAATTGGGATTGGAATTGGAACTGAAAATGGAACTGAACATTAGGCATTAGCATTGGGGATGATCATATGCTGGCTGTACATAGTGTATATACAGACAGTTAGTCAATGTCTTAGAGCATGCTCGACTGAACTGCAGTCCTCTGCACCGATATGGAATGGATTGAAGTGGAATGGAGTGGAGTGAAGTGGACAGCATTGAACTGGACGGGCTAATGATGATTACCCACTTTTACCCAGGCACATGTGTGTTTGGAGTGCATATAAAAATCAAAAGCGGTTTAACGCGTTTCACATCCAGCCAAGATACAACACACAAGATGCAGACTACCGACTACCGACTATGGAGACTCTCTTCATTGCGATTCAATTAAAAACGCTTAGCAGCTGCATCGATGTCTACCCATACCTGCCCGCCCATGCTCGACTGCCAGCAGTATGATCTTCAATCTGCGATCTCAGATCTCTCGCATTGCAGCGAGTCGTCGCACCCAATAGAAAGCCACTTGTTCCGAGGCCAAACTCTTGCCTGTTGCCAATTGCCTGTTGTCTTTTGTCTGATGTCCGTTGTCTGTTGTCTGTTGTCTGTTGTCTCTTTGCTGCTGCTGTTGATGTCTCTTTGTTTTTGATTTTTATTTTTTTGATTTTCCTTTTTTCCAGTGGTAGCTGCAACGACATTGAGTGGCTGCCACCGCATGTGGCCATGGGGTGTGGCCGTTGCTTCTTCCTTTTGATTTAATAGCACAGCACAGCCGCCGATCGGTTTCATATCAGTCGCGTTCAATGCAACACGGCCTTGATCACAAGTACAGGCAGTTGCTCATAATGGCAACTGCAACTGCAACTGCAACAACATCAACAGCAACAGCATACAAGTCTATAAAAGCAATTTCGATTTTTTTTTTTTTTTTTGCACTGTGACTTGCTTTCGGAATTTCACCAAAAACAAAAACAAAAAACCCCCCAAAACAAAACAGACAAAAATTAAAAACTTGGGCACATCGAAGCTCATATACACTACAACTCGATGTCCAGCCAGACTTTGATTTATGTTATATAATATATAACATCATATATCATAGAGAACTGAAACAGAACAGAGATTGCTGAATTATATAGAATTATCTAAAAAAAAGAGGTTTAAATATAGTATGTTATTATTGATTTATGTTGTAATATATTCCAATTAGTAAAACATAAATCATAAAGATCTACAACAGTACAGAGATTACTATATTATGTAGAATAGACTAAAAAAAGAGGTTTCATTATTATTGATTTGTAATATATTCGAAAATTTATAAAATAATAGATCGTAGAGAATTACAAGAGTACATGTATTGCTATATTATATAGAATAGTATAAAAAAAATTTAAAAATTATTGATATAGGTTGTAATATATTCCAAAAAGTATAACATCATAGATCATAGAGAACTACAACAGTACAGAGATTTCTATATTATATAGAAAGGTCGTACGTATATTATTCACTTTCAACTAAATTGGAAAACCTCTTCTTCTATTACTACTACTAATACTATTATTACAGTCAAATTAATCTATTTTGGTTAGTCGAAAACTTTAATTTATATTTACCGGATATACTACTTGTATATATACCCTATAAAACCACTGCATCTGGAGTTTTTGGTGAATTTAATTGAAAATTATTAAATGCATGCGCATAAAGCTATTACGATTATTATTATTATTATTATTATTATTATTACGGCTACTATTCATATTTATTTACTTGTATGTGCTGCAGTTTTTCCATGAGTGAAAAGTGAAATTCCATTGACGTATCATTATTTCTTTATACTTTTTTTTGTAGTATTATTATTTCGGTAGGCGGAGCACCGATAGCATAGCATGTCAGCGGGTTAGCAGGGATTTGTCAAAAGACCTGGTGAAATCTTTCAGATTGCAAGTAGCTTATCGTGATTGTTGTTGTTGTTGTTGTTGTTGTTGTTGCTTTTGCTG
>JBANCZ010002009.1:0-17860 GCA_037040025.1 Sphaerogastrella javana | reverse complement strand
TAATAGTGGGGACGGGGGGTGTTGTGCATGGTCCGCGTTTTTTACTTTGACCATTTGGTAACCCTTTTTGTCTGTTTCTATTAAAAGTAATTCGAGAATAAACGTAACACTCTTTTCGATATTTTTTCAATGTTTTTTGTTGATATTTTTTTACATTTTTTTTTTTTTTTTTTCGATTTTTTTAAAAATATACACACCCCATATTTAAAAAAAAAAAAATTGAAAATGAAAAAAAAATTTAAATTAAAAATGTGAAAAAATATCATATGTATCTAATAAAATGTACCTATAATGTACATAAACGAGCTTGAATACACGCATATTTGCAAACAAATGCACGCAAACACATAAGGGTCCGGCCATACCCCATGGGTCTCGATTAAGAGTATCAGATCATGGGTCTCGACGAGGATTAAATAAACGATTGTTCTCAAGTTATTCAGTTTGAAAACTGTAAAATATTTTCAATGATAACTGTTATCAATTGTTGCCTATCATCGGCAGCAATTATCGAAAATTCCAATAGCGCTTTACTTTTAATGGCTTGGCCTTTGTAAACTTAAGTTACAACTTCGTTTTGAGTGACTCAATTCGCAGCTTCGGCCATAGATGGCTATCATCCCTACTGATCGTCACATCTTTGAAAAGATATCATTTGTAATATCAACGTGTGACAGACGGATAAACTCTGATTAGATATCATATTATTTTTTATATTTGTATTAAAAATAAAATTAATTTATGTACATTTATAACATTGAAATTAAAGCTTAGTATCGAATTAAATTTATGATAAAACTATAATAAATATTAGGAACACTTTGTTGATGGCTTTTTTTGTTTTGGTTCAATGCCAGCAAATGAACAATTACAACAGCCCAGACCTGATATACCCTGTAATGCTATACACTCCGTGTAGAATATGGGGTATATGCATTTAGATGAAATGCTCATTGCTGGAGTCGTGCAGCTTGGTTTCCTCCGTTTCCCGTTGCCATTGATTGCGTTTTGCCTGCATAATGAGATCCTGGAAGGAGCCGTACTCTGAGTTCTGACGCGACTTGGCCGTGAGCGCCACATCGCCCTCATCGTCATACACCAGATTATCGTATGCATAATCAGTTTCACCATCTGAGTCCATGGGCGCCCGCCAGGGCAGCTCCGCATCATCAGCATAGTCTTCGTTATCATCGGTATGCTGCAGCTGCTGCATCTGTTCCGGCTGATCCAAATGCTCATCATCGCTCTCACCATCATAGTCCTGGGCCTGCAGATTGTGCTGCTGGTAGAACATCTTGAGCAAATGATCCACCTGCTCTGAGGACATGTCCGATACCATCTTGACTGCAATCTTGCGACGGGAGCGCTTCAATGGCTTCACCGCTGCTGCATGAGCATTCTCGGCCAGCTCAAAGTTAAACGAAGTCTTTAGCATATTGTTGGAGCTCTTCAAATTGTTAACCAGAGCGCGTACAATATTCTTAAACTGTCCATTTGTTGGCTTCTGCCGGGGACTCTTGATGTTGTTGTTGTTGTTTTTGGCGGTGCTCAGATATTTGGGATTCTCCATGATGAAGCGATTGAGCAACTCCTTGGTGCCTTGCTGATCCTTTTGTGCTTTTAGCAAGTCAACTGTAAATTGAACAAATCATAAATTAATAATCTATATAATTTGAAAGGGATTTTAAGCTTCAACTTACCTTTCTCTTTGCTTAATCCGAGCGTATTCTGCAGTGCCCCCCACTCCATGCTCTGAACTTTACGTGCTGCATTCGCATTGGTATTCCTTATATAGAATCCCAAGGTGTTATCCAGTGCATTTATAACTAATACAACTATTAAACCCACGATCGTATTGAAGTTCATCTTGTATAGATCTCTGATGTCCTTACGCTTACGCAGTGCGCTCTCAAATGATGCAAATGCAGCTAAACTGCGCTGCTTTTATAGCAGAAGAATTCGATCTGTCGCTGCGTCGTTGCGTCGTTGCTTCGCTGCGTCGCTTACACTGAGTCATGTCAATCGAGCGACACTCATTCACTCAGACAATTGATGTGTTTCACACCATTTAGACGGCGCCCCGAGTCCATCTGCCCTATGTTTGATGAGCGACGTTTGATTCCCTTTTTTTCCGAGTAATACTTAGCGCAAGCCAAAGCAGTGGCAATTAAATGCCAGCGCAACCTGTATATCTAAGCCGCACTCGGCTCTCATTCAATTCGATTCGGGTCGCTTCGAGTCAGACAGGTAGCCAGGCTAAAGACGATGACGAAGACAAAGACGAAGCGAAGGCGAAATCGAAGCTAAAGTCGAAGCCAGCCGAAGTCGACAGTCGCCGCTAAATGCAAACGCGATTGCAATCACAAACGCAAACAGTCGAACGACGGGAGAGACGAACGACGAAAGACAAACGACGATAAAAGACGAACGACAAAAGACGAGCGCGAGAATCAAAATGCAATTGCAGCACTGACAGCCATGGCGCTTAGCGAGTCATATGCCATAGTGTGTGTGTGTGTGTCCGCGCATACATGTATGTGCATGAGTGCGTGCGTATGCATTCGTGTGGGTGTGTTCGGGTTGGTGTTTCGTGTTGGTGTATTCGTGTGCCGGCGCGTACTTACGTATCACTGTGCGAGTTGTGCATTCGTGTGCTGTGTGTATGTGTTCGTGTATTCGTGTGCCTGTGTGTGTGTGTGTGGCATACGCCGTTTGTATTTGCGTTTGTTTTCCTTTTGTGTTTGCTTTTGCATTTGCATTTGAATGAATGTAAGTAGGTCGCTGTGAGGTTTTCTTAGGTCTTCGGCTTCGGGTAGCCGTTGGCCTTTGAAATGTGAAAGGAAGTGCGCAAATAAATCCTAGCGCCAGCCATAAAAGGATCAACAGCGCCGATCTGAGTCCTTAGACCCTGTCGACAGAATGTGTCGCTAATTGTGGTTGAATGTCGGTTTTATTGATGCTATATAAATAATGCATATGCAATTTACAAGCGACAAGCGACATTCCTCAAGCGACAAATGACAATTAAGTGGCGTCTATTGAATCCATTTAAATCGCAATGCTGCTAATGATGAGTGCCTCATTGTAATGGCTAATATTCGACTGACATAACATATAGGGTAAATGTATTCAGTCATCCCTAGTGATAAAATTGACTGTTTGGCTTATCGATTGAGTGCTAAATGAAGAAAAACTCTGATTAAGACTTAGATCGAAATTTAGATTAACATATGCTATGGTTATACATTTTACAATAATAATAATACTAATATGCCTGATTAGTATAGAGTATTTTGTGCTCTACTTTCAACTTATTTTCATGCTCTCCACTGTCAAATGCATTACCTATTTTATAGATATTGATAAACAAACAGATGTTTTTCCTCGAAAATTCGGACAAATGTTCGGCATCCTGAATGAGTTCTCATTCTGAATAGAACCATGCGCATGTCTGTCTCTCTCTCCGCTCTCAATGAAATATATCCAGAGTAGCCTTAGGAATGAATAAATATTTATAAATGCAACGAAATTCAAAATGTACTGTAAAAAAGTGTCGCAAATCATTTAAATGCATATACAAATACGAAAGGGTATAAGAAGTCCTCGGGTCTTTGGTAACAAATTGAAATTTCACATTCACTTTAGGAGAGTTTGGAGTCCTTACATTTTAATGTGTATAATGATATATTTTGTAACAGATTCGAAATAATATAAATAATATAAATATAAATATGTGTGTGTTTGTTCGTATGATATGCTGGGAAACTTTAAAAATACCTATATACCATATAAGTATTTCATGTATATAGATTTCTCCCTTTAGTCTATACTTAATAAAGCTCTTTGTGGCAGTATTTCCGACCATTAATACGCGTTTGGGCCTTATAATTTTTCTCCACTGAGATTGATAATGTTATAGTAGTTATGATCGGGGAAACGCTCCAGTTCTATGTAGTCCATTTCAGTGTGAAGCAGTTTATCGAGCATCTTGATTATTTCCGCAAATGTGGGACGCTCATTGGGGTCCTGGGACCAGCAGTAATACATTATGTTATAGAGCTCCCTGCGACAATGCTCTGGCTTTTCCAAGCGATATCCGTCTCGAACCTGACAAATTTTATAAATTGTATAAATGATCTTCAATCTTATATGTAATAATTATAGTTACCTTGCGCATTACATCGGCTGCGGATATGCCTGGATAGGGCGTTGAACCCAATGTTACGATTTCCCACATAAGAATGCCAAAACTCCAGATATCTGATTTGACAGAGAATATATTATCATACAGTGACTCTGTAGCCATCCATCTAAAAAATTAATATTCGATTAATGGATTATATGTAGTATATTATAATATCGATTAATATATGTCTTATATAGTATAGTTTACCTTATTGGCAGCTTGCCCTCGCTCTTGCGCTCATAGATCTTCGATGTTATAATATCCCTAGCAAAGCCAAAGTCCGCCACTTTGCAAGTGTGATCTTCGGTAATTAGAATATTTCGAGCAGCCAGGTCCCGGTGGATAATCTACGTAAGTAAGCATATAAAACATGCAATTTATATAGAAGTCAAATACATATACAATTCTAGCTAATCTGTAAAGTAGCAGATCTCTTTCTTTCTATTGTTGGAAACATAAACAGACTCTGTACCTGATTGTAAAAACTATTGACCGTAAATATGTTTTGTTTAGACCACATTACTTACCCCTCGAGAAGTTAAGTAATCCATGCCCTTGGCAACCTGATACATGAATGAAGTCAAGTCTCCCGATGTGAGTATATTCGATTTGCCGTGGGTATTTCCATAGTGTCTGTAGAATGAACAAATTGAATATTAATAGTTATTTAATACAGATTTAATTATAGCTTAAATACCTCTCCGCTCGTGAATTTCTTAGATAGGTCTGCAATTTGCCGCGATTCATGTACTCGAGTATGACAAACGTTGGATCCTTGTCCGTGCAGCAACCCAACAGACGCACAACATTCACATGGGGCTCCAGGGTCTTCATCACCTGTAGAAGCAATGAAAGAGTGAATATATTCAATATTCAAATTATAGTCAAATTAAATGATTCAGTCTATAGCCTATTCTGTGTCATGTACAAGGACCAATAAAACCTCTTCATACTAACTACCATGCACTCATACTAACTACTAACGCTTAACGCTTGACTGCAGCTAGTCCAAGGTTTTAATGATGAACGAGGCTAGTTAAACGGCAACTCGAGCCATCTGGGGCAGCATAGATTACTCAGCCTGAGTGCAGTTCAATGATAACAAGCTCCTTCAGTCTGAGCCATGTGGCATGGGGCATAGGGCATGCCAACAGCTGGGAAGCCATGCCATTCCGAAACGTAGTACTGCGCAGGTCGACAAATCTCTCTCTCTCTCGAGAGAGAGAGATAGAGCATCTCTCTCACAGCTTCCGAATCTTGGGGCACTTGCGGCATTGATTGTTAGCAGGCAGCAACAGGAATCAGTTTACTCCTGGCTATAGCCACGCAAGGGACTCTAAAAAAAAACACACACACTGAATCCTTGCCGTGCCGCGTGCCGCGTCCTGCCTCCCGTTCATTCAGTTCCATTTTGCAGCGTGTTGTACGCCTAGCGCTGATTCACAAAAGTGAAAAATTAATAATGCGGTAACGCAGACTCTACTCTGTTCTCGGTACTCTGTGTTTTTGGCAAGCTGCAATATGCTGTTCCTATTATAATGCACATTATCTGATTCCATTCTCTGTTCATCCAATGACATCGCATGCCGTGGTACTCTCCATGTATTGCCATGGCAAAAAGGTGAGCGAAACTTACAAATCGATGTGAACTACTTTTAATTAATAACTGTAAGCCGTAGAAACTGTACACACAGCCCAATATAGACACTGCGCATCAATGACATAGCTCTATGAGAAAAACAAAACAAAATTCACAGCCCACTGTGCAGACCACAGTGTATATGTAAAAATAAGGCACACTGTCGTACCACTGTATGCTCACGTTCTCTAAGAATTTCATGCATTTGAAGTGAATTCAATTTAAAAACATGTATTATAACTAGGGATTGAAACCGAATGAAATTAACGATCCGGTTCTAATTTCGATATTCGATAGATTGAAATATCGGTTTCGGTAACGGTTTCGGTTTTCAAAAATGAAACGGTTTTAACGGTTACGGTTTAGGTTTTGGTTCCATTCCTTGATTATAACAAAACAATAATAGGATATTTTTAATGTCGTGTTTGTTTACCTCCAATTCGGAGACCAAATCCTTCTTCTCAGCTTCGGTGGCGCTCTCTTTTAGAGTCTTTACTGCAACAGTTGTTATGGTTCCGCTTCCTGAAAACGCAAAGAAAAACAATAATAAAGCAAACTCTGTATAGAATCAAAGGTTACTTTAATATATCACTTACCATCCAAATCGTTGGCTTCACAGCGCCAAACCTGGCCGAAAGCTCCCTCGCCCAATATATTAAAGAACTTCAATCGATGTCTGGGGAATTCCCATTGATCATGGCTCTGGTCAGCTGTCTGACCACCCTCCATGATGCTGCCTCGGCTGTTGGATAAGGGTGCACTAGGACTAGTACTTCCAGCGGCTGTGAGGATGGTGTCGCCAGGATTTGTGGTTAGTTGCGATGTAGACTGAGGAATGTAAAAAAATAAGTTGAGTTTAGCACAAATTTAAAAACATTTTTCTCTAAACAAGAATAGAATTAAAAAAAAAATATATATAATCGAGAAGTGGAAAAACAAGTTATGTTAAAACTGTAATTGATATAGTAGTGTATAGCAATCTATGTACTATATAGGCATGATCACCGGCTGTGCTATTATCATATTAAAAGCTAGTATTAAACTGTCAATGCTTACCGTCATCGCCAGCTGCTGTTCCCGCTCCCAGGGTACATATCGATTGGCGAATGCCACAGGTCCATGCCACTGCTGCATCACCATGGAGTTGCGACTGTCCTCGGACAGGGTGTTGCTCATGTGGCTCGAATTCGACTTCTTGGCCAGCTCCTCCTTCTCCTTGGACTTTTTGATGGTCTTACTAATCGCGCACAGGCGACGTCGGCACATATAGCCCAAGATGAGCACGCACAAGGCTAGCAAACTGCACAGTCCGATTATGACTGGAATCGAGGATGAGTTGATGTTGAACAGCGGGGAGCCGTTCTTGAGATTATGCTCCGTCGTGCCGGTGGGCGGAACTTCTGAGGTATTGGAGGTGTGACTAACAATGGGCGTGAGCTTGGTACGACTGCGTGGTGTAGTGGAGGTGGAGACTGTATTAGAATCCTCCGAGAAATGAGGTGATTCGCTGCTAGTTACAATGGGAGCAGCTGTTGTAGGTGGCTGAAAGAAATTGAAGTAATCGCCACCATTACTGCCCGGGAATCCCGGTGGCAGATTCAGACTAGGTCGTCGATTGGGTAGCCCAATGCGTATGGACTGCACGCCAGGCAATTGGTCGAACGAGGGCAGAAATTGTGATATATTTTGCACAACATTCGATATGGATGGTGGCGAGTGGGCGCTCTCCCGACGTCCCAGAATGTTGATGAAAACCTCATTCTTTGCGGTGTAACGTCCATCCGAAACAGTTATGTAAATGAGAAAATTCTCACCAGCCTAGCATACAAATAGATCAAAATGAATAGAATAGATCAATTTATGGTTGAATTCGTCTGGCATTTGGCAACACTTACACGTCCTGCTAAGCTCTCGTTGAGGTAGACGTTGCCAGTGTCCGGATCAATGCGAAATGGTATCTTGCCCTGCGTGCTGGCATGCTGCTGACCATTGCCCACTGGCTGGAACCGTGGCTCAATCCCAAATATAAGATCATCGCCGTCGGCGTCTTCGGCACGCACGCGAGCGATTAGCTGGCCAACTGGCTCCGTTTCAGAGATCCGCCAGTTGCGCTCCCGCACATATAGAATAGGCGGTGCATTTTGCTCCTGAGCTGTTACTGTAAATTAAACGAATACATTACTTTCTATGCTATTCATATATCGGTTTCTATATATATATTAATCACAATTAAAACCATAGGGCTGCTCAAATTCTACTCTGCATATTTTAAATCGGATGACCCCAACATTTATTTCGATAACAATACTTTAATTAGTTTAAGAAACGGTTGTCAATGAATTTCAATTGGTAAATAAGTCACCAAGAATTGGATACTTGCTACCAGTACAGTGAATATATCAATCGATCTGTGACTAAACAGATATATACTTCCTCATACGTATAGTTCCTCATTTGTACTGGTCTCTCTCTCTCTCTCTCTCTCTCTCTCTCTCTCTCTCTCTCTCTCTGTCTATACAGCATTGTTTGACGCAATGTTCACAACATTCCACAATTTGGAATCAATAAACTCTGCATCTTATAGCTTGGGTTCAAATAGACTGGCATGACACTTGAGAGCATCTGGGGGCGTCCATTAAATTTGCAATGGTGGCTGACCAACATCAAGGTATTTGTGGGACGTTGAATCTCGCAAGAAAGTTCAACAAATTTACTATGAATACGAAATCAAAGCAATTCATATAGTGCTGGCAAATTGTCACGGTCAAGGTAGTGCAGATTGTTTTGTTTTCATTTCTAATAAACAAATCCAGCAACTTCCCCCAGTAAAACACAGCATAGACTGTGTGGGTTTTTTTTTCGAAAGAGTTCAAATTGTTATTGTTGGACGTTTTACAGCTCTTGCTCAATTCAGCAAACGCCTCAGCATTTGGCCAAGTCGCAAAAATGTACAAATTGAATGTCAGTTGCGTCATAGTGGAGTTGACCAGACTGAGAGCATTGCTCGAACAACTTAAACGGCAGTCGAGCAGATACCAGACAATAGATCATATCGATCCCTTGACTCTGTTATAGACAGCGTGTGTGTTGTGTGTCATAACCAGTTCAGATCGGTGATATATTTATGTTGGAACGAATCGCAGTAGAAACATCAACAACATCATACATCACGTACCTCAAGAGTCTCGCAGCGCTGTCAAAAGTGAGTTAAATCCGGGTATTCCTCACTACAATACAATTAATTATACCAAGTTTTGTCCATATTTCTATTGATCTCTGACTTTAGCCGATCTCTAATTATATATTCTATACTCTAATCAATTGGCTTATCGTTAGTTTAGACACATACCTGTGGAAATGAAAATTGCATTCAATATCGCTGTGAAGATGAGTGTACTGTGGAGTAGGGTGCTCCCGGGGGGTTTGTGCTTGTAGTTGAAATGCCGCCATGGACTATAGTCCATTGTGTAATCAACCGCCAAGGCGGTAAATCTGCAGTAAAAATAAAAACACGACATCAAAAAAAAAAAGTCGCACTGATGAAATTCATATTTGAAGTTACAAGGCTTAAGGTCAAATTCGCGTGGTGGACTTAATTTAAGCTATAGCCTCTATATACGTATATGTCCAACTCTTATGCACACACAACAACACAAACTTGCACTTTTCGCACGATTTGTAAAAATTCGTCTGAAAGCAATCTCGGCGGTATTTCTGGGCCCAAACCGGATCTTTATATAACACGTTTCGGCGTAACCTTCATCGTTCATTCATTGGCAGGTGCAGTGTGGTTATTTTTAGTGTCACGATTAATATCATTTGCAAAAGCATAGAAGATGCTATATGCATATCTATACATATAGTAGAGCTACAGCTGATCGGTAAGATAATAATCCACACGTTGGCTATGGCCGTATCAAATGCGAGTTTTAGTAATTACATTCGTAATGCTGTATGGGCACCCGATTTCTCTTTTACTCATATACGGGTGCATGTCGCAATGGCTGGACATACGCATATACACACACAGGCACACAGGCACATACACAATATGCACATATATAGCAAGGGAAAGGCATAGTTCCGTTTTATATAGCATTCGCTTTTTGGGGCGTTTCAAATTAAATACATTTACTAGTATTTTTTTTTTTTTAATGAATCTAGTTTAGCTTCGCTTTTGCTCTTTAAACTTAACACAATGACGTCATAATGAAATTGTAAGCTTTTCAGCTATATAAACATTTAGTTACGGTAGTTCTGTGTGTGTGTAGTAGTAGTAGTTGTATTTGTTTATAGACACTAATACACTTAAGGTATTTAAGTTTACACCTCGAATAGAGTGCACTCTCTTTTGGTGTAATTAAAACAACAATTCTACGTAATCATTATCAAATAATGTTTTATCAACAATATTCATCGCTTCAAATATTTTCATATTTATTATTATTAATTTCATAAACACATTCCCTCACATACACACACACATACACATACGGAGAGGTACAAAGAAATAGGAACTGGTATTTACACAACTTTCCCAATGTGCGTTTTAACCGACTTTACCAGAAGATAATGCGCGAATGGTTTACTCTGCGTTCCGTTGCTTTGAGTTGCGAATAGCAACACCGCGTATAGACTACTGATTCATGAGCTCTGGAGTAGAGTGGAGCTTCGAAAAGCGAACATGCGAAAAGCGTACAACGAAATACGAAATACGAAAAACGAAAAACTTGTTTCCTACCCAGAGACAACAAACTGTAAAACTCACAAAGCGCTCTCTAAAGCCTCTCTCTCTCGCTCTCTTTCTCTCTCTCTCTCTCACCTGCTTGCTGAGCTGCACTCTCTTCATTCCGATCTGTTGTTTGTGGAACGTAATTCATTGAGTTCCACTTTGAAGCTATGGTACTATTGGAACGTGCAAATGCATTTGAAGAGATAAACAGCATTTAAGTTACAAAATAATAGGGGTATATGAAGTTTAATTTGCAAGATCAACATCAATTATAATATTTTAATAATTAAAAATTATCGAGTTAAGGCAAACGCCGCTTAATGATCAATAAATACGTTTAATAACAATTGCACAAATGCATTAGTTACATCCCACTGTAATCAAAAAAATCGCATTTACACCCACACTCTGATTCAACAATTGAGCCGCATATTAGGTGTTGCCATAAATATGCGTCATGTGGCAACGCCATTTACAGCTGTATGTTATCGATGGCCAAAAATAATGACTATCGTTTGCAAAGTGTCATCGCTATTAGCGTCGCTTGGCGCTAAGTTTTCAAGTAAACAAATTAATTGCATTAGTTAAACTAAGTTTAACAGTTGTATATTATTACGACAATATGATGTTTTATTAAAACGATTAGACTAATTTCCTAATTAATTAATTTATAATTACCTCATTAATATCGATCAGACACTGACCGCTACAACGAATTTTTTGGCTATTTCGATTTGTTTGCAAATGCATTCTAATGTATTAATTTGGGTAAGTTTCCCAAGTTACTAAGGGGCCAATGTGTCCATGTGTTTATTGAGCGCCCCGTTGCTAACGAAACAGGCTAAACAAAACAAATCAATGAGGCATTTCACCCACTCGCCTGCATTGTTACCATGTCGCCCTTCCCCCCTTCCCCTTGGGGATTAATTCTGAGCGCTTTCGATCAATTTTTTTTACAAGCCGCAATTGTGCGAAAGTGGATGTGCAACGAGAACATGAATCGAGGCGTTAAATTTTTACAGTGGTTTAAACATGGTAATATTTTGGTCAATATTTTGAATTATGGCAAACCCTGAAAACATGTTAGTATAAATAAAAAGCTGTCATAAATTGCAACTATAAACAATGTCGAAACATACTAACAATAACGTATTATGAATGACCATAATTTATAATTAATTGCAAGTTAAACTATATGAACAATTCGTACCACTGTGCGCTTTTCCATTAGCTGGTCGTTCTGCTCTTAAGCCGTCAAATAGGCGGACCCATTGTACTGCATGTCGACGCTCTCTCGCCGAGCATGGTTGTCAGTGCAGTATTATTTGTTGTGATGTAAGGTCAACAACTGGAGCCTCCTCGTCGGTATTTATTTATGATTTGAATTCGACTCGAATCTGGTAATTGAACCCATTGAAAAGGATTTCAAAATATGAAATGCAACTAAACTTTAAAGTGACATGAAGTTTAGTTACTCGTTATTCGTTATTCGTGACAAATAAATCATGAATAAATTATGAATTAAGTACATATGCATACTATATAGTATGTATATATAGTGGAAGTGTTGTCTGTACAATCAATATTCTGTCATTCAAATAATGACAAAGAATGCACTTTAATTTTACCTAATACACTTAATAATCTGATAAATAAAATTGATTCAATAACAACGAATAAAGTTATAGTAATACTGAGCTTAAATTAAATTAAACTGATAGACTGCGTATAGAATAGTTCTCATAATAACTACATCCATATATAAATATAAACATACGCATGAAAGCCCCGCATGAGTATACTCATGAGCATAGTCTATTGTTTTAAGTGAAAGCTGCAGTCGGGCGCACCCTCTAGGTAAATACCCCGCAGATTTAAAATGTGGAATACCGAAAGAACTACTACTATATATGAATATTATTGTTTGTTTAATTTAGTTAATATATCATAAAGAAAAAATATTTCTTTAATGTATTTCAGATGTGAATAATATAAAGAATACACCAACACTGCTTGACCAGCGGCGGAGGAACAATAATAATGACAGGGGTCATGAGGGAGCATGAGTGCTGTAATTATAACCTCAACACATTCGCCTATGCTGTTGGTGTAAGTATCAATTATTGCAGTCTATAAATTAGCCGATGTTCTATCGAAAAACAATTTATTTAAGTTGATTCAACTAGATTGAGCATTAAAAACCAAACACATTGAAAATTTAATATTGTAAAAAAATAAACCCCAAAGGTCGTAACAAATTCCCCGAATGGTACAAATTTCCACACAGTCAGTGTACTCGAAGTTACACAATTATACTTACGCTCACTCCGCCATTCACTAAAGCTGAACGCAAAACTCAATCAAAACAGGAATATTGTTTGTATAGATTATGTCCTAAAAACAAAATCTTAAAATCTTTACGAAATCCGTTCATATCTAACCTTAAATATGCATGTTGCCTTTAGTTGCTATTTATAGTTGGTTAAGGAGTATCTTCACGTCGAGTAAATTTGTACGAGCAGTTATACTTGTTTATTGATAAGAATTGTTTATACTCGTATTATTTATTTGAGTGCTGATAACATACCCTAGCATATGTGTGTCATGCACTGTACAAAATGTTTCTCAGTCTTCAGTCTAATCGATCTAGGCACATTGTGAGCTTCGCTGTTTTGCCTAAGTCAATCTATTATTAAAAAAAAAAGATTTATTTATTTACACATTTTCTGAACTGTCAGTACACTGTAGTCGAGTGCACTTAGTTCCGTAATCAAATATTGTATTATATGGTTGCAAGTACAATACAAACCCCTACCAATACATAGGTAAGCCTGATAACCCAATGGACGGTAAGCCAAGTAAATAATATTTACGATATTAGTGCGGTGAAGAAAGACAATAGACAGAGAATAGTAAATATTAAGTTTGCGGTTAATCAAATGTGGTTTTTTTTAAATATACAGTGTATACGCCTATACTAATTGTAATAGTTGGCGACCTTTTCAATTACTACCCTTGCAATGGGGTTTACTCTATTATCAAATTCTATTGAATTGGGCGTAAGGGCAGTTTCGGTCAGATCACTTTAGTTATCACTGAATGTACTTGTTTTGTTGGAAAATATTAAATGAAGTCATGTTCTATTTGTTGTAGGTGTCACTTCACATTATGGGTTTCAGTGTGTTCTACATCATTTGAAAGTCTAAGCTAACGTCGAACTTTCATCTTTTGAATTTTTTTAGACCATTTCTCTTCGAAAGTGTTTGTTTGTTTGACAAAAAATAATCATGGTGCATTCTTTTGCGTATCATAGCCGATACCAGGCTGTTGTACTGCTGGCCCTTTTGTATTATGGCCACAAATTAAGTGGAAGTGATGCTAGTATACAATTTCATCAAGAGCCCACAGAGGAGGGATTTGTATACAATGAACGAGTTCCAGAGAAGACATTTCAAACAGAGGAAACTAGGGATAAAGCTCTAATCGTACGGTTGCCATCTAACACGCTGCTCAAATTTACCTCATATAAAGATGTTTCCATACTTCATTTTCGTGTGCCACCCAATACGCGAACTGCCTATTTTAAATTTAAAGCTTTTGAAGAATCCAAAAGTGCCTTTCGTAAGTGATGATGCTGTATACAAGCATATACATATTTTAATTACTTTTATCACATGTAGAGAGAAAATGCAAAGCTAAGGACGTTACCTTACACCTAAAGGCGGGCAGTTTTCCTGTGATAAGTCCCGAAAATATAACATTTCCTAAGAATTTTCTAACCTCTGAGCAAAGGTAAGTAAAGAGATCTATTGTCAAATTGGCATACTTTTTATGTTGAATATATAATTTCAGATTCAAGATCTATGATCTACAGTTTCAATCAGATGAGCAAGAACAGAAGCTTAATATTGAGGGTCCTCAAATAGGTAGCTGGTTTGCGGTAGCTTTTGTCAGTTGGACAGATCCTAATAATGATCGCATTGAACAACAAGGTAACGATTGAATAGAAAATTTCTTTAACCTTTTACACCAAGTAATCCTGGTATTTCGCCCATAGGTTTGGCAGCGTCGTGTGATACCTTGTTGTTGGCGGAGTTGTTCGTGTCCCGATTTGAACCGATTATAATAAATGACGGTCAAGTGGATAATGGCAATTTAAGCGCCACTATCACTCCGTACCAGCAGTCATTATACAACACTAACAAAACCTCGGGTAAACTAAACAAAAGTGCTAATACAAGTACTGCTAAGCCCGAAGCGGAAAATTTGAACAAAATGAAGCAGAGCCGCACAAGGCGTGCTCTTCTCTCCAAGGAGGAGCATAAGAAACTGCAACTGAAAGAAAAACTTAAGACACCAGACGTACATAACGTTAAATATCAAAACATAACACCTGATGAAAACAGTAATATCAGCAATAATGAAATCATTTACAAGTTTTATGTGCCCAATGACATCGGTGTAGCCATTGCACGCATCTCATTCACGGACATTTGCTTGAATTGTCCGGAGGTTATATTACAAATTCAGGCTAATTCATACCCGAAAAGCTGCAGCGAGGGCTTAACTTTGTCGGGCAACGAGCACAACTACATACACAGAGCTTACATCAGCCCCAATCAAACTGAAGAAATTTCCGTGGAGTTCTACGTGCAGCCCAATACCTGGCACTATGCGCTGCTTAAGTTTTACAGCGGAACGGATGAGTGCAGTTTGAGTGCAGATTTGAATAAACTGCATAATCAATCTTTAGCTGCATCCATAGCGGAGTTATTTCCAAGGAACCACGTTCCACCCAGATCACAGAGAGATATTGAAACCTTTGGCACTGAAATGTTCGAAGTTTCCTATGCACTACGCATCGATTTTCAGCGCGAGGAATCTGCTAATGAATTTATGAAACAACCTGCAAAACAGTCGAAAAATGCATCGGTTGCTTCAAGCTCTTGGCAACCCGACAAATTCCGTGGCATGGACTTTTACACGCTGCTGCGGCAGAGCTATCACGAGTTCTTCATGTTCGACTACGATTTGCAGCCGGATGTGAATGGTACGGTGCCAGCAACACTCAATTTGACAGCACACGCGGCAACTGGGTTCGCCTTTGAGTTGGGCGAAGTGAATGACATTGGCGGCACGCTTACATTTGCCGTATCCATGAAACAAGATCTGCACTATGGCACGGATTTAAAGCAATCTGCGCCAACCACATCACCACCGACAGAACGGGGTGGCATACTGGCGGAGAAGCTAGTAGGCGTTATGGAGGATGCGGTATTGACGGGTGTTGGACACGAGCAGCTGCCACGCAATTATCAGCATATGCAAATTATAATATGCATGCATCTGGGCGAACCAGGCATACCCACTTGGCCGGATAAATGTCGCTATGGCCATCGCATGATGCCTGCCTCTAGCATTGTGAACAACACCAATGTGATTGGACTCATACATGTGCCATTTCCGGAAAGTGGCCAGTGGTAAGTATTTAGAGCGTAAACACAACTATAGACCATTACCTATAGTATATAAATATACCTTCAGGTACGTCACCATGGGTCTCTATTGCCGTGGCGCGGAAACAGCGCGCGTCACAATAATTGACAGCGTCAAGGAGTTTGTGCGACAACACGTGAATTTGTTGCAGGATATGAGCTTGCCGTGTGCTTGTGCTGGTTACACTGCAGGCTACATGGATTGCATTGGGAACAGCGAGTGCCTGGCCAAGATGAATGAGACGGAAACGCTGAAAGTGAAAGAGTGCTTGATGGATTTCAAATGCACATCCAACTATATGGAAATGACGCGTATATTTGAAATACACCGCAAGGCGGCAACTGAGCAACAGTTTGCATTGGATAACTGCAATGCCTCGGTTGTGTTTTCCGTCTCGTCCAGCCCCTGTGTGACAGGTCGTTGTGGTCGCTTTGGCCGTTGTTATCACTACATGTCCGGCGGCTTTGTTTTCTCCACATGCGTCTGCATAAAGGGCTACCGTGGCTGGGACTGCACTGAGGACTCACAGGTGCCGTCCAGCATGTCCATACTATTGGCCTCTCTGCTGCTCACACTGAGCAATCTGCTGTTCATACCAAGCATTTATATGGCCATACGTCGCAAGTATTATACGGAGGGTGTCATCTACTTCTTCGCCATGTTCTTTAGCATCTTCTATCACGCGTGTGACTCGGGTGAAGATGAGTATAGTTTCTGTTTGGTCAAGATTGGCGTGCTGCAGTTCTGTGATTTCTATTGTGGTCTCTTGGCCATCTGGGTGACCCTTATCGCCATGGCACATTTTCCCCATTATATTGTCTCGCTGCTGCACATGTTCGGCGCCATTCTGCTTGCCTTTGGCACAGAACTGAATAAGCAGAGCCTTTGGGTGTTTCTGGCACCTGCCCTGACTGGCATCTGCCTCATTTCCACAAGCTGGGGTTTACGCTGCTCCAAAACACGTCAATGTTTCCCAGCTCGACGCTACCTGACTTTATTTTTGCCATTTGGCTTGATACTGGTCATGATTGGCCTGGTCTGCTATGCATTCCTACAAACTAAACAGAACTATCACGTAGTGCATTCAATTTGGCATATGCTAATGGCACTGAGCATCATGTGTTTACTGCCCTCGCGAAAGTCCTTTTTGCCGAAGTGCTAGCATTTGAATTCCTCTATGGTGACAGAAGAGTCCAAGTGAATTCTGAATGCTGTGGTACTTGAGGCATATCGTTATTATTCAATAGGTGCAATATAAAATACATATATATGTATGTGTGTGTGTATATATATATAGTTTTATAGTCACTGTTAACTCTGAAGATAGAAACATCGATTTTACACCCTAGGAACTAGGAACTACTCAAAACTATTGATACACTTGGCCATATATAGTAGTTATAGACGAGTAGCAATCGGAAACAAACTTCACCCACTCAAGATATACTACATATATATACAGAAATCTGTGTTTTCTCTCACTGTTGCTGAAGTCTAGATGTTTATACAGTATGTTCGAAGCAATTGATATGATCTGTTCATCTTCTATCACGCCTAATTTTTTTTTTCGATTCTAAAAATTTATCGATTTAAAAACGTTAATTTTATCGGTCCATATTTCCATATTTCCATACAATTATTGTATACTTCGATTCAGTCTAGGAATTGATAGTGTAAACTAAGCAAAGAACGAAATTTTCATATAATGAACATTATTTATATGTTATCACTTTAAACACACAAATATATATATTATAACGTTTAAATATAAACAAAATTTATATATGTACATAGTATGTTGTAATAC
>JBANCZ010002008.1:0-17861 GCA_037040025.1 Sphaerogastrella javana | reverse complement strand
GACACAACCTGGTCACACTTATTTAAATCAAAATAGGATCAACATTTCATTATGATATTGTGAAAAAAATGTTTAGAGTGCATTGTAATTGCATTTGCATTTTCTTTGTATATTAAATAAACTAAAGCAATTGAATGCACCTGCAAGAGAGCATTTGGCATTTAAATGTGCATTGCACATTGAAATACTTTGGTCACACTGTCGGTGGTTCCAAGCAAACGTAAAAGCAAAAGGCAACGCACAAGTCAAAGCAATCGGTTGAGTTAGTGGCAGATCGTGCTAGCAGTTAATAAAAAACAAATAACTCAACAATAAACAATATAAGACGCTAACTAAAAATAATATAGGTAAAATAAAACACGGTTTAGGTTAATATTTAGTTAATTACAATCACGAACCAGTATTCGTGAAACGCATTCAATCAAAATGCCATAAAATCAGTTCTTGGAATTTGGTAACATATATAAACGGTTTCCCAGAATTACTAATACAGTGCCAACAAGTGCCTCTCGTACCGTGTACCGTATACCGTGTACTGTATACCGTATACCGTATACCCTGTGTGCTGTGCAAGGTATTTTCGTGGTAATTTCTATTGAATAGCCAGGTGTGTATATACCGCATGCATTATTATTATTTATTATTATAATTATCATTATTATGATTATTACAATTATTATGAATGGTTAACGTTAGGCGTATATTAATAGAAATATCATTTATGCTTACAAATATATGAATTTGTATTTAATTCGTAAACATTAGGATGCAAATAAGTTATAGTGGAACTACCAAATCCATGCTGCTCACCCTCTGTGTCGTCTGCGTCCTGTCCCATCATGTGCAACTGGTATATGCCACGAAGGGTACACCCGGTTGGGTGGTACCAAACCGTGTGGAGCTGCCAATTTTCAGTGATCTGAATATCACCTGCACCATAGACACTGCTTACTTTAAGCAGCCAGAGATTAAAGAGACATGCGATGTGTCGCAGCTGTATTTCCATGTACCCAACGATATGGACCAAGGAACAGAAGTATCCCAAACACGAATCATCAATGAGACAACCATTCTATTTATGGCCAAAAATTTAACGGAGCAAACATCATCGTTTATGTGCATGTGCGACCAGTATGTTGTGGAAACGTCACGCATCTATGTGGGCACAAAGCCCACACAGCTGGAGGATTTCAATTGCACCAGCTATGACTGGGAATATATGTTCTGTAACTTTACAATGCCCAAGAATAATATCATTACCAAATACAACGTCAGCTTTGTGACCCAAAAGAATTCCGGCTACATCTTCCATGTTGATTGCAATTTCGATGCGGCGCCCATTGTCAATTGCAATATAACCGATGATTATAAGAAATTCTCGGAGCTATATTACTTTACCATCGATATAACGAATCATTTGGGCAGCCAGACACAAAAATTTGAGATCAACAATATGGAGCGCATGATACTCGCGCGACCTGGCAAGAATCTAATGGTACTGAATGTCACCAAGGATGCTATTTGCTTAACCTATGAGATGCCGCGACGCAGCAATTTCGTTGGCGGTGTACTCTGGCAGGTGCATGTAACGCCGGAGAACTTCTCCACCATAACACGTCCCATGTGGCGCAATAGTTCACGGGCTCTGCGTGACACTCTCTGTCTAACGGAGCTACCCTATGCCGGTTACAAATATCTACTCGAATTGCGCGTGCGCAACAACAAGACGGCATCGCGTTGGAGTAAACCATTTAATTATTACTTTCGTACCGCATCCGAGCGTCCAGATCGACCGCCCCGCATCACCAATGGCAGCTTCTATGTGTACTCATCCGAGGCGCAGTTAACCGTCTACTGGGAGCAGCTGGAAAAGCACGAACTCAACGGCGACAATTTCACCTATGTTATCAGCGAATATCGTGAGAACGGCACCCTTGTGTGAGTACCCCCATTTATCATTTAAAACACACACACACACACAAACACACCAATATACTTTTCCACAACATTGATCACAAATTGAGAGAATATATACAGTGTTTATTCATAATGAATGAATGACGGACAGACAGACTGATTAATTTATTCAAATCAAATCGTGCAAGCAAAGTAGCAAAAGACATATTGGAAATGCAACATATGGTTCCACTATAATACTGGAACGATAAACGATGAATTCAAACGGCATTTCATTTTATTTCGATATCGATAACTAGTCCTAGTGCATAAACATGGCGGCTCTAATCTGAAGTGAAGTATTCCGTTTGCTGCATTGCACTGAGAGTGTAGGCGAGTCGAGAACATTCGACTGGCGTATCATGCTTACCTGTTGAACCTTGTAATCATAACTATGTTGCCTGAAGTAAACAATTTTGTTGTTTTTGTTTTCGTTTTGTTTATAGCATATATTGGTTTTGTTTCTTTTGTGAATGAGTGTCTTTTTTTCTATTATGATTGTGTGCAATTGAGATATCACAACAAGTAAATGAGGCTACTCATACTTTGAATTTGGTATTTTGTTCGTATGTATGTGTGTGTGCGAGTGTGTGTGTTTGTTTGCATTGGTGAGATGGAACGCAAAATAATTTGCAAGTTTTTCACAGTGTGCGTGTGTACACACTTGCACTCGCATACTCTAATACACACATACACATACGCAGACATAACACATACACGCCCGAATATATATATAAGAAATACGCCAGAAGAGTGTGTACAAATTTCTTGAAAATTGTTTATTTTTAAAAATTCAAAGAATTTTTGCTTTCGTTCTCTATCATTCCTCCTCTCTCGCTGTTTCCCTCTTCTCCCGTCTCTCTCTTTCTCCCTCTGTTCCTTCTTCGCTTTGCTTTGGCCATGTTTTGAATCAGAAATGCGCTTTTAAATACAAATGTAAGGGAAAATATATACACACACACACACACACACACACTCACACACACAAGCGCATCTCCTGCAAGAGAGATAGATCAAAATTAGTAGAAATTGCAGTTTCGTGGTATAGATTTATTTATGCATGTATGTATGTATGTATGTATGTGTATGTGTATTTATATATGTAAATATGTATGTTTTTGTGTAGAAACAGCTTTCATTGCTGTTAATTGATTTTGTTATTGTTGTTGTTGTTTTTTTTTTGATAAGGCAATTCCCTTGATGTCATTATACATTTACTATAATATTTCTTTAGAATTGTTTATATAGTCTATAAATGTAATAAACTTAGCTTACGGTATTATGTGTTTAATTGCTTTACTGTAATAAATAAGACTTAATAATAGGAATACATTTAGTATAAATAGAAATTTTCATAAATATTAGGTTGTCAAAAAAGTCCTGCGGTATTTTCTGCTTCTTAGTAACTCCAAGCTTCTTCAAATGGTTTATAACGGTTTGATGACTCATGTCCAGCTCTTGAACGATGCTACGACGGCATAGTGCCGGTCTCTTTCGACCGAATTCAGCAATTTGATTGCAATTTTCAATGACAGGCCTTTCGACCACCTCTACACTAGACCACAAAACCGTTGAAACCATCGTTGTGCGGTGGAAATGGAAACTGTATCGGGTCCATAAACTGCACAAATTATATTGCCGGCTTGAGATGCATTTTTGCCTTTATCGTAGTAGTACTGTTAAATATGCCGTATTTTCTCTTTATTTTCCTCCATGTTTGCGACGCTATAACTTACGAACGACTAAAAAGAATCAGCGCGTTAGGGCGTAAAAAGAATCTTTCCAAAAAAAAAGTTTTGGCACGAGCAGATCCGACGAATAGAACTAGAACTACGCGCTTGCAGCGACAAGTAGCAGAAAATACCGCAGGACTTTTTTGACAACCTAATATTATTATTCTGTTGAAATGATATTCTTGTGTAAACATTTGTTTATACATACAACATTTAAAATGATTTATCCGAAAAGAAAACAATTTTAAAATGATTAGAATTTTTAAATTATTCGAACAATTCGAATACGCCTACGAATTTTTCGCGGAAATTCGAAACATGGCTAACAAATTGTTTTTCATTTCTGGAATGTTATCATTTCGAGATGTTTCAATTGAATTAGGGATGTGTACACGTGCTATATACTATATATACTGATTAGTTCAAATCGACTTAATGTTAGGCTTTAAAACGCGATTTATATTGTTTTGTCGAGCGTTTTTTCCCGAATGCAGCGAACATTTTACTCAGATGTCTATTAAATATATATGCTATTCGGAATTTGTATAGTGAATTCTTGAGATTTAATTTACTTAATTAATATAAAGTGAAATTCCGGAAGCTAAATGATAAGATTTCATTTGAAAAATCGTTATTTTTTGTTCCATCATAGTAATTTCTATTAGACAATGAAACATTTTCTAGATTCTGTACTTAAAAGCAGATAAAAGGGTCTAATAACTTTGTAATAATAATAGAGTCCAAGTATAATAGAGTTCAATTATAAAGAGTCCAATAATAATATACAAAAAAGGTTGATAAGTTTTCTATTTCATATTCTATTATATGATCCTTTGTTTATAGTGATCTAATACGATTAATAAGAAACCGATAATTGAGTTAAGGTTCTCTAGATCAAAAAGAAATGAAACGAACTGTTTTCCTTTCTTATATGCTCCCACATATTGTAATTTCAAACTTGTTCTTTTTCACCCGCACAGTGACACGTCGATGATCAAGGTCGACTCGAATTCAGCGACAATTGAGAACTGGAATCAAAATGCCGACCATGAGCTGATTATACGCAGCAGTAACAGCGTCAATAGCTCCGTGGAGGCCAGCCGTTTAATCATTCCACCCATCACCAGTGAGGATACACGTCTGCGTGTGCCAAAGAAGATACGCAGTGTTTATCATTCAATCAATTCGAGCTATACGCTCAGCTGGAAGGCTCCAGAGAATAACACCGATCTGATCAACTATACTGTGTTCTGGTGCAACTCAAAACCGACGCTGCAGTCCAAATGCAATGGCTCCATACATTTTGAGCATGTGCCCCGCGACGTATTGCAGTTCACCACACAGAAATCGCAGCCCACTTCACTTAATATGGCCGTATCGGCGAATTATGTTGGTCGGAATACGGGCATGCATTGGATGAGCTGTTCACGTGATGTGTACGACGATCTGGCCAGAATGGAGCCAGTCATTGAGGAGATAACCAATTCATCATTATCTGTCAAATGGAGCACCGAACGCGTCTGTCCGGCCATACTATCCGGTTATAATCTAACATATTGTCAACGTTCGGCTGGCAAAGCGGATAAGTGCACCACCAAAGTGCTGGACTCCAATGCCGTTGACTATACAATAGAGCATCTAGAGCCTTATACGTATTACAGTGTCAAGATGTTAATGTACTCCACATCCAGAGCCAGCAAATACAGCGATGAGATAATCAATCGGACAGGCGAGGCGGCACCCACACAGCCACGCCAGCTAGAGTTTGCAAACGTGACCAATACGGGCGTGTGGCTCAGCTGGAAACCACCATTGAGGGCGAACGGTGTGGTGCGCTCCTATGAGGGTTCTGTGGGGCATGACAATAAAACAGATAGCTTCCAGCTGCCAGCCACCACCGATGAGCTGGTGGACAATGAGAAACGGGTCATCTTTGAGCTGGGCAATCTGACAGCATATACCGATTATGAGATTAGCATACAGGCGCGAACACTATACAACTCGGAGCCCAGCAATGTTATCAGTTTTCGCACATCCGTTGGAGGTAAGTAATGAATATAATTAAGGAATCGCATTGCCAATTGTTGCTCATCATTTAATATTGACATTGATTCATCTCTTGCAGTGCCATCACAGCCCTTAAACATAAGTGCAAAGAATCTGCAGACTACGACGTCGCTGGGTTGGGCGGCACCGCAGCGTCCCGCTGGACGCATTGATTACTACGAGGTGCTCATCAGCGAGTATGATGCAAACAATACGCTAAAGAAAAAGAGTCCAAGCTATATAATGAATCATCAGAATCTCACCTGTGTGATGGCCCTGCCCACCTGTACACCGTTGCATCGTTTCTATTATCAGGTGCGTGCGGTGAATGTCGAGATGCTGCAAATGGACGGCATAGAAGATGCAACATTTGACGATACAAACGACGTGGAACATCAACAATGTGCTTCCCAGCCACCGTTAAAGGGCCAGCAATGGCGTCAAATTGTGGCATACAGAAACAGCTCCATGTATCGGCAGCACAAGTCCAATTGGATAACACACGAGGTGGGCTGTTCACCCAATTCAGCCAGTGCCGAGCTGATGGTGCTCGGTCTGCAGGTGGGCGTTATTGCACTTGTGCTGGCATTTGTTAGCCATCGTGGCTATCGCAAGCTTCAGAAGATGTCTGATATTGATTTGGAATTGCCGCCGGGCATAATGGAAACACTGAAGAAACCCATCGAGATAAGCTCAAAACGTTTGGGACCTGAAGGTCAAAGTTGTCATGATATTGCCGATATCAATTGTACACGTTTGGAAACACCGCAGGATCATATGCCGCATGATTTTAGCAGTGGTAATGAGAACTCCAAATTGCTATTGACCAGCAATTCCAGTGCTGACGGCTGTATTGAGCGCGGTAACTTTGATGATCTGCAGCAGACGATGGCGCCAGTCACCACATTGCCCTTGTCAGACACCTACATTTCGATGAATCAGGGTCGTTTACTACTAGACGACGACCACAATGGCACTGCATTAGGTTTTGGTATGACTGCAACGGAACTGAGTGCCACTGGTAACAATGCGAGCGGTTATATTAAACCCACACAAATGAAAAAATGGCAAACATCAAATGCAAATGCCATGGCCAATAGCAATGCCAATAGTTTGCCATGCAATCCGAGCGGCTATGTGCCTGTGCAGGTGATGCAAGCGCGCACCACACCGCATGCCCCGCTTCCGCCACCGTCGTTCCCAACATCAGTTGGACAAGCTGGAACGAATCCAATTACCATGCTCAACAGCAATTATGTGCCGGCCTCCGAAGTGCACAAGTTAAAGTCACTGGTATCTCCAGCAGCAACAGCAGCAGCCGCTGGAGGAGGAGCAACAACACCAGCAATGGCAACAGTAACAGCAACAACAAAAGCTGTATCACCGCCAACGCTGATGCCCAACAGTTTTGGCTATACGTCCATGGAGCAGCTACAGCGCAATGGCCTTATTAAGCCAACAGCAGCTACAGTCGCTGCTGCTGCAGGTGGTCTGCCTGCACAAGCAACAGGACAACAGCAGCTGCAGCAGCAGCCGCACAGCCGAATGCAACCAAATTTCGGCGGATATGTAAGGCCGCAGGAGCTGAGTGCCATTGCCCAAAATCATCATATGCTATAAGAAACATTCTCGCAAACAGTATGCTAGCGAAAGGATCACAGAATGAAAACACCAACCGGAAGCATGATCAAATCGCTCGATTATTATACCAGATACCTATGCCTTCTTTCCACAAACCTCAAAAGCCAGACCTGCAGCTACACCTGCATAAGCTCACAAATATGCATGCAAACATGACATCTACATTCACATACATACATATATATATATATATATATATATACGTGCATACAGCCACACATGCACGCACACACACACACACACAGCCGGCCACAGTTGTATTAGAACTTTTGTATACTCTTTAATATCGTTATATGAATCGTATATGTATGCATATATATATATATATAGATACGTATATATAGATATATAGCATTTTTTTGGCAATATGCTTTATTTTAGGCTCTATTATAGTATTGTTTTTAATTTCTAACGATATAATACTATCAAACTACAATTTAACTATGCTTACGTTTAAAATATTTACGTAAATTGTAAACGAAGCAACAAGCTGAATAAGGAAAAAAACTATATATATATATATATATACATACTATATATAAAATACATAACGTTTAATTACTTTAATATAATTCGTTTTATTCAATCTGTAAGCGGCGCGACTTAGTTGTAAGCCAATGTTCATTTGAAAACATGGCGCCAATAATTCATAGAAATGTCATCAAAAGGTCGATAGTGATGACACTGTCATGAATCGATAACATATTGGTTTTTTTTAATTGAAGGCGTTTGTATTATTTCCTAAAATACATTGATTAATTTAATTTAAACCGAAACCATAAATTATGGATTCTCTGGGGGGGTTTTGAATCGCTAGCTCGGCTTTCTGTGAATCCCAGTCCATTTCAATATATATATTTATACATTTACATACGTATTTCTTTGTTTTGTACCAATAAACTATTGAACTTTTATTTATTATAGATAAGAAATTCTGCGTAAATTTTATTCAAGAGACATATGATTGACATTATCGGAAATGCCTGTCAATGTGTCTTCATTTATCAATACGGAGAGGAATGGCCTAGCTTCAATGTTGTTTTAATATTCTTTCAATACATTTACATAGATTTGCATAATTAATTGTTGACTATTGTTTATATATTCAATGCATTATCTTACGATAATATATATTCAAATTGTATATATACATATGCACATATTTGTATGAAAGCTCTTCATTGCCAATGTTGTCCGACCCTATAAAGAATGTACATATGTACCATATAACGGTTATATTGTCTATGGGGGGTATAATCAATTTCTACGATATGATTGTAGCAAGTAATAATGGGACTGAACGCAGTAAATTTACCATATGTACATTCTTTATCGGTCTAGTCATATCTGTCGATCCGATCCGTCCTACCGTTCGTTTGTTTGTCTGACCGCTGCGATCTCGGAAGCTATACTATACAATCAATGCTATACACACTTCAAGATTACGTTAAATGTTTTCGCTTTTGCCTGATGATGCGTTTATGCACAAATAGAAGTGTTTTTAATTTTGGATCTATTTGTTATTATAATATTTGGCTTAATCGTTATTTAATTGTGCAGGCAACATTTCGATAAATGATCCGATTGTTTAGTCTCTGCTGATTATCGATATAAAACAGTCAATTTTAAAGAAAATTTAGTTGAAGTTCGTACATACCAGCATGATATTAATGGTTCAAAATTCCTTTTAAATTGTACAATTAGCACAGAAGTTGTATAAAATGTATAAAATCATTTTTAATATTTCTATAAACGTAGTGAATTCCTAATTATATTTTCATTATAATTAAAATATATGTATTATTATTAATTATTACTTAGTTATTAATTAATGCAAATACTAAGAACTGAATACATCGTGAAATACACAATGCTACTGAAAATATCCTCTGTACGGTCACTCAGTTTCATATTTATTTTTCAGATTTGTTGTTGTTGCTGATGTTGTTGTTGTTATTGATGTTGTTGTTGCTGTTGTTGTTGTTGTTGATTTTCGTTTGATTCTTATTTAAATATATATGCACAAGTTTATTTTACACATAAAAATTGAACACAACTCACGTCTGAGCGTAGTGCTAAAGCTGCGGCCACTGTGAGACGTCCATAATCGTTGAAACGGAAAATAATAATAATAATAATAAAATAAATCTCTACAAAGCCCATACGCCCAGAAATTCTTATCGCATAACAACAACAATAATAACAACAATACCAAGAATAACGCGATCGACAGAAGCAATAACAAAAATTACACTATCAGAGTAAACGGACGGAGAGAGAACGATTTACCAAATGCAATGATTGCTCTTGAGTTACGAATCAAAATTCGAATCATTGTACGCATACTGTGGGTGATTCAAATGGCATGCTTGGAACTAACAAATGCCAATGAGTTGGTGGATCATGTTCACATTGAGGCCTCACGGCCGAACCTTCGTAAAGGCGACAGATTTAATGTGACTTGTAGCTGGGATAAGGCGGAATCAATGTATTCCGCCTGCAATGGAAGTCCGATGGTAATGATGCATAAACGCCAAAAGTGTAATGATACAAAATATTTAAATGAGACGGCAATCTATAAGGAGGTGGAAAATGCGGAGGCAATGCGTCCGTCTGATGGATATTCGTGTTATTGTAACGTTTATCTATTGCGATCCACCACATTTATGGTGGGTGTGCACCTGAACGTGACCGACTTTGATTGCACCATTCTCGACTATGTCATGAATCCGAGCATGGACTGTCGCTTCACCATACCCGACATGGCCATGCAGGTGGATGAATCTACAAGATTCAGGCTAATGCAAGGTCCTACTTATGTCAACTGTAGCACAAAAGGGAACGATAATCGTGTCCATTGTAGTCTACCCAATGCCGGAACGAGGAAATTTGCCACAACAATGCGATTCACATTGACAATGATCGATCGATTGGGTGAGCAGTATCAGAATTTTACTCTTCGTCGAGAGCAATGGCTGGTGCTGCCAGTACCGACGAATGTTACAGTGATTACCAATACAAGTGATATGATTTGTGTAGAGTGGAAGAACGGACGGATGAGTAATTATGGGTTCGATATCATTTGGGATGTTCGAGTGTTGCAGCTGCCGGATCAAAATTGGAACGATAAATGGGTAAAACGGGATGCTGGAAATCTCAATGAAAGTTATTGCCTGCACGGATTACCAGATCTGTATCGCAACTATACGATCCAAGTGAAACGTCGCATTAATGCCGACAAATCGCATTGGAGCAATACTTGGACGTATTCATTTGTCAGCAATGCCGGCATTCCATACCGACCACCAAATGTCTGGCCAGGTGGTTATCAGTACATTGCAGACGAACGCCGTTTGATAGTCTATTGGCAGCAATTGACGCTACATGAGCACAATGGACCACAATTTACATACAACATCACCGTGCGCCACATTAAAGATAATACGCTAGTTCGGTGAGTATAGACATGTTTATACATACGAATCTATATGTACCATATATACCTACCTCAACAGATGTTCAGACTCACTTTCGGTTCATGATTTCATATGTTGATTATTGCAAATCTTATCTCCAACAAATGCCAATTTACTTTTCACTCTGCATCTGTTGATCATTTGAAATCTAAACGGTTATAACCGTTTCGCATGATGGCAAATATGGCAACGCTGTACATAGTTAACAGTCTGGCTATATCACACCGAATCGGCTATTCTCACAGATTTTATTCATTATTCATTTATTTAGAACACAACAATGGCTTCAGTACATCAAATTTTTTTAATAATGGTTAATGGTTAATGGTTAATGGTTAATGGTTAATTATAAATTGTTTTTATTTTTGTGTATATTCTAGAAATCCGAACGTGACGGTGGAATCAAGTATGGCCATTATTACAAATCTGGATACCTCAAGCGGTGGTTACGAAATCGAAATTAGAAGCCAAAATGCCCTAGGTCAATCAAAAACAAGCAGTCTGTTGAAAATACCAAGTCTTGAAGGATTGGAAGAGCATAGACCGCAGTACTTGAACATTGATAAGCAGAAGCAACGACTCACTTGGAAAGCACCAGTGAACACAAAAGAATTGCGTGGCTACACCGTCTACTGGTGCATAGGGAATGCTACCGATCGCAGCCGATGTCATGACACGGAGATAATCAAATCCGCCGCAGCGAATGTAACGCATTTCTCCATCGATAAGATCATGGACGATTCGTATGATTGGGCCGTGTCAGCCAACTATGGACCCGGGTTTCGCTCCGGCGGCATGGTTTGGCGTAATGGGAAACTGCTGCCCAATTATGAAAATTCTACGAATTCAACAATACATAGCCTAGAGGGTATTATAGCGATCTTGGTGATCGCTGGTTGTCTCTATGGTTTGTTTAAGAAACTGAAACGAATGGCCAATATTGATGTCATTCTACCAGATGGTGTATTGAGCGATTCATACCCACAGCAAACAGAGCCTCTATGCGCAAGATCTCACAGTGATTATCCACTGGTGTTGAGTGCAAATATTAAGCCGTTCAAGGAATTGCAAGACCCAGAGCAACAATCCCCAACATATTCAACAAAACTAGTTAATGATACCGAGTTACCCACCTTCGGTAAGATTACTGCTTACACATTACAGCAGTCCGGGGATGTACCAGAGCCCATTCCCGATAAAGCCATTCCACCTGTTTGTGGATATGTAGCCGTTACTACCCGATCCCCGGAAGTATCAGAGACCCAACTAATGACAATTCCAACCGATTACATCACTATGAATCGTCCAGTACAACCAAATTATGGTTATGTTCAGTCCACGTCTCATTATAGATAATTGAAAAGACTCCTTACTACATACATCATATGGAATCTCATGTATAAACTGTTTTAGTTATTTATTTTATTTAACATATATTCATCATTTAGCACATCATTCCGTGAATGTTTAATTTTAGAATTACTACTACTATCTCAATAATCCTATTACATACATCCTAATCTAACAGCCATTGAGTTTTCAGTAGTTTTATAAATTTTAAAGAGAATACCAACAATAGGCATTAATCTTTCCCTGTATTGTATAATTTTGAGGCAAGCTGTTCATTTTTATTCTATATATAGTTTTTATATACAAGCTGAAATCCCAAAATTATATGGTGTATATAATCGAATTATATATAGTAAATTTTTTTTTTAGATTAATTGGGAAAATCAATGTACAACTTCATAAATAGTATTTCATAAGCCCATACACTTTTAACCATACCAAAGAGATCTTATAAAATCAATTACTTTAAATACATCTTGAAATATCTTGAGCAAATGGAGTGTCATTTAGGCTAAAGCCAAGAACAAATTCGTATTTATTAAGTTATTTAAAAAAATGTATAAAAAAAATTATAAAAACCAAACAAGATTAACCGCTAGCGTATATTAATAACAGAAATTCATACAAAACATATACACAGATCTTAGAATGAGAGAAACCTATATATATATTAATATATATGTATATAGATAGATATTATGAAAATGTATCAAAGATTGGATTTATTGCCATGCCATTTGTAGGATCCATAGTACATGAAGTTATTCTCCTCGCATTTGCGATCCGCTTCCTTGGGACCACGGGAACCATAAACGTATGGTTCAACCGGTATGCGTTGCTGTTCGATTCTATGCAAGACGGGTGTAAAGATGCGCCACGCCTCTTTAAGCTCATCGGAACGAACGAAATGCATTTGGGATCCACAGAAGACATCGAGTATAAGACGCTCATAGGCATCCGGTAGATAAGAGTCTTTGTACCGATGCTCATACGTGAGATCCAGCTCAGTTTCCTCAATGTCAAATGTGATGCCCGGGCTTTTGGTCATCATTTTAAAGTAGAGTGCCTCACCGGGCTGTACGCGTATGACCAGCTCGTTGCGCTTCGTGTTACCCTCAAAAATGTCGCCAGGCACATCCTGATACTGAATGCGTACCTCAGCCTTACGTTCATTGAGAGCCTTGCCGCAGCGCAGTATGAAGGGCACACCCTGCCAGCGTTCGTTGTTTATTTTAATGACGGCCATGGCGTAGGTGGGCGTGGTCGATGATTTGTTAACAGTGGGATCATCCAGGTAACCAGTACGCTCGTCCTCTGTCGTTCCATTCGGATTGCCCACGTACTGACCCAGAACCATATCACTCAGTTGCAGTGGCTCAATACTTTTGAGCACCTTCACCTTTTCGTCGCGTATATCGTCCGGATGGCAACTAACCGGCTTCTCCATGGCCACCAGCGAGAGGATCTGCATCAAATGATTCTGCATCACATCCCGTATTATTCCAAACTCATCGAAATAGCCGCCACGACCCTGTGTACCGAATGGCTCTTTAAATGTAATCAACACCGATGCGATATTCTCACGATTCCACGTGGAGCTAAGTATCTTGTTGGCAAAGCGTATCGTCATCAGATTCTGTACCATCTCTTTGCCCAAATAATGATCTATGCGATACAATTGATCCTCGTGGAAAAGGCTAGCCAGATGATCGCTCAGTGCCTTCGAGGTGACATCATCCCGACCGAATGGTTTCTCAACGATCACACGATTCCATCCGCTGTTGAAAAAGGATGAGCATTTGTTAAACGAATGACAAATAGTTTAATACATTGATATGTAAGATCGTATATCATAGTTAAAATCGTCTATAATAGTTTATAGATACCACAGTATTTAATATATCTATGAATTACGTTAAAGATCTCAAAGCTAAAATTTTTAAGATCTAAGTAATATATCATAGATTGCATGGGTTTCTTTATAAGACCTATGATTATAAATCACATATCACTTATAAGGGAATTCATTTACCAGCGGGACATGCAGTTGTTTTTGATGTTTGTTGTTACCACGTCATAGACGCTAGGTGGTAGAGCCAGATAGAACACACGATTAGCATTAAATTTATTTTCAATTATCTCTAGTTGTTGATTAAGCAGCTCGAAGCCAGTGCGAGTATCATATGAGCCTGCAACATAACTATTTAAATTCCAGAACTCATCGTATTTGGCCTGTTCATTGGATCGTACCTAAATAAAAAAAAAAACGAAATAGAGTTAAGGCCAAAACGAAGTATTCACACTGATAATATTATAATCTTACTTCCAGCCAGTGAATAAAACTTAACTTCGATATATGAAGATAACAATAGAGAACATACCTTCATGTATTTATCGCAATTGGCCCTTAATTGTTCTATGGTTAGCGCGGATCGGGCATAACCACAAATCCTGGTTGGCTTGGGCAATAGATCATCGCGATAAAGAAACCATAATGTGGGGTAGATCTTCTTTTTGGCTAGATCACCCTGCAAAATAAAAAGTCTATCGTAATAACTTTAAAATAATAAACGGGAGTTCAAAATGCCGTTATTTACAGATGCACCAAATACCACAAAAGTATGCGGTATTTTTCCATCGAAGTGAGTACCCTCGCATATCATTGTAGGGGATTTCAGTGATTTGATAATTAGATTGAGGGTGTCCGAGCTGACCTCTTCCGAAATGTCTATCGATAAATAAATAAAAATGTCAAACTTGAAATGAAAAATATTTCAAATGTAGCGATCGTTCGAATCAATCCTTTAGTCGCCGAAGTCAAGGGTAAAGAATTAAAACCTGTAGATAGCTAGAGGTCAGTTCTATGACGATCGTATGTGTATCGATGACAAAAGACAGAGACCGTATCGCGTGTACTGTTCGATGCGGTTCCGAAAACGTAATAAATCGTAGTACTCTTAGCTTGACTTTCAAACGCGTTAACAATTACTATATATATATATCTTAGCCCCCTAAAAGCTCATCATCATACATATATTCATGTGCGCTAGATAAGTATATAGAAACAACAACATTTGCCCTTCGCCCGCCACTTAGACCCGAATGCTGTACCCAACCCAACCGAATCCAATCGAACCGAACCGAGAGTAAGGCACAAAGAAAGACGGTCAAATGGCGTGATTTCTTTGCAATGGCATCGGATTTTTTCAATCGGGAATGCACAAAAAAGGCATAATTACAATATTTTGAGAATATACACGCGTATATCACGTATAATCCAGCGTCCAGAAGGCCAATAAAACAGATTAGATCTATATAGTTTCAGTTCAACACAGCAATTAATGGGTTCTCAGTAAAATTTAGGGGCGTGAGTTTTAATATCATAACTATATGTATTTACAAGTATATATGTATATCAATTTCACATATTATTATTATAAATCTAATGTAAAGTTTGACCTACAACCTACGAATAGTTCTTGTATACAATTTGACCTTTTCGAATACTGTATATAGGTCATTTTAGAAAGGTTTTGTTGAATTTGTGTGTTTTATTGAAATATATGAATTTATGTGAGTACTATAAAAATATGCACACATACATCTATATGCACATACAATTGTTTATTTAATTTCAATGTCATTAACACTGGCTAATTCTCAATGCCAATATATGCGGACAGCACTGTATGCACTCTTTTGCCCTCACTCACGCTCTCTCACTCTCTCTCCCTCTCTCCCTCACTCTCTCTCACTCTCTCAGTTCAAGTTAATACGAAAGGTTACTTGTTGCTTTAATCATGAGAGCGAATGTGCTGCAATGACAAAACTTAAAATAATAATAATAACAACAATGACAGCAAATATAACACGTTAGCTTCGTGTGGTAGATAAGTGGAGAATGAGGTGAAGTGATTGAATCTGCGATAAGACATCGCTGACCGCCACTTTGTAGGTGACCCTTTGCCAAAGAACACAAACTTCAAGGGCGCTCTCACGCGGCAACGTACAGTGGCCTCTACGCGATTAGGCGCAGCTCCATTCACCATTCGCCATTCACAGCGATCGCATGTGCAAGCAAATGAGTTTAGTGCAGGATAATAATATATGGGGGCACTTGTTACAAAGAGAAATTGAAAGTGATTGATAGAGAAAGAAACAAGGAGAAACAGAGAGAAAAATAGCGTAAAAGGGAGAGAGAGAGAGAAAGAGACACACAGAGGGTGGTGGGGCATATGACAGCTGACCTGGTTATCCACTCACTGTGAGCTGTTATTGTTGTTATGGCATGTTGTCATACGCATTCCAAGCTACGCACTTACCCTTTCCGCTCATTGTTGATATTGTTGAAAACTCGAGACGTTTTATTTATTTTTTTGGTGTGTAGTTAAAAGAGTTAAACGTAATAGATTACTGTGATTTTTTGTTAATTAATTATTTATTTTATTATTACAATGTTTTTTTAATTTGCTATAGCTAACTCGTTTAGCATTAATGATTCACTTTTTTGTTTCTTTTCTTTAATAAGAAATATAAAGGCCAAGTTCGCAAAATTGTTATTATATTTTTTTTTTTTTTTAGTTGAAGCACATACACACACACATACACACGCAAGCGCAACGTGAATGAGCTTTTATTTGATTTTGTTGTTGTTTTTATGAGCCGACGCAGCCCTCGTATATATATATATATATACGTGCACACACATTCAAACGTATATATAGCCGATATGAAGCTTAAGACGATCAAAGCGCAAATGCGCTAAAACAAGCGTGCATAGCGTTCATGAAGCAACGCAAAGGCAGCAAAGCAGCGACGCCAGCAGCGGCAGAGGCAGCAAGAGCGACATCAGTGTTGCCAATTTAGTCTTTTTTCCAAACAGATCGCTATTGGCCTACAAAAACCTCAAACATTCGCTGTCTGAATATCTTTCCTTTTTCATAATAAATTTCATTTATTTTGTATGTGTGTTTATGTCGAAATTGAATTCAAATTATTATTGTAACGGATTTTAAATGAAATTTCTGTAAGTGTAAGAATTTAGAAAAATAAAAAATTTGGCGATTTCTAGCTAGATATTGAAGATTGAATGCCAAAATGGGTCAAAAATACATATTAGGTTGTCAAAAAAGTCCTGCGGTATTTTCTGCTTCTTCAAATTGTTTATAACGATTTGATGACTCACGCCCAGCTCTTGACCGATGCTACGGCTGCTTTTATGCCGGTCTCTTTCGACCGAAAAAGAAACAACAATCAATCAAACACGTGTTAGAGCGTGAAAGGAGCTTTCCAAAAAGGTATAGCATGACCAGATGCGACGAATAGAACTAGAACTACGCGCTTGCAGCGACAACTAGCAGAGAATACCGCAGGACTTATTTGACAACCTAATATTAAGTTGCATAGAGTAAAGTTTTTCAATCTAAACATATGTTTTTCTTATTTGTTTTTGCCATTTTCTTTAAATATTTTCATTTTAATTTTGTCATTTTGTTTTTGGAAAAAAGTTGGCATCACTGAGCAGCCTAACACTTGTAACGACAGAAACATAAACAACAGCAACGAACAACAACGCAAGAGAGAGCGCAACAGAAAAACTTTTGGTATTTTAAGTTTGAATGTCGGCTCGCCGGTTCTGTATTACGTGTGTGTGCACACA
>JBANCZ010002007.1:0-17863 GCA_037040025.1 Sphaerogastrella javana | reverse complement strand
ATTCAAATAGCATGCGCAATTTCAAAGATAGGAAGTTGAGTTTTGGCACATATATTCACAATCACATTATGCACAAATGGTCCCTACTGTTGGATATTTTCCCATAAACTATTTAACACTATTTAATCTTTTCTGAACTTCTTTTAATACTTTTTTTTCACACAAAATATACATACAAAATAAATGAGTTTAGTGTTATAAAATGCCATTGAGGTCGGTTCGAGAGTGTATACATATGTTAGTAAGCAATTCATTATGCAATCAAATTCATTATAACCCGTACATTTAAATTGACCCATTATCAAGAAAATATCGTTTACTTATATGGTTGGCAGTAATTATGAGTTGACACACTGATCGTAACTCACAGCACAATAGTGTATAATAATTTTTTTATAAATACATTTAAACAAATATATAGACCATGCGATATTTTAACGATATAGGGTCGATTAGTAATATTATCTTTACAAATAAAATACCCAGACAATTCACATTCAATCTGTTTCGTTAGGTTAATAAAATTCTTCCGTTAGTGAGGGCGTTCTTCAGTTGAAATGTGGCATCCCCATTTTCAACTGATCATCGATATAATCTTCACAATACCGTGTGTGTTCTGAAAATTAAATAATAAAAACGATTATTTGGAATAATGAAATATTTTTAGTGCGAAAGGTAAAGCATGAAAAACAATGTACTTTCACAAAATGCAAAACAGTTATTAAAGTAACACCGTACCTAAAACAACAATACGATACGATACACAGTGTACAATTGATCAAGGTTAGAAGCTATGTTATCTAACATGTGTACTACACCGTCATTGCGGTCCTTCAAAGCGATTTTTCCCATAGAGCCATTGTTATACCTATACCACTAATATCATGATGATTATTTGATGTGTAGGACAAAGCATACGAAATAAATTAATTAATTAATTAGCAAATTACAACACTATTATTACTAATATAACCCGAAAAATATAATAACAGTACAAATTTTGATTGAATTACCTAATTCAAGATACTTGGTCCAATCTTTGAGGCACCACCATTCTGATCCTGCAATGCAATTTCTTCCTCGGAGCCATCGTTATCATCTGAAGATTCTATACCTCGAATACTATACCATGTAAGTCCATGGATAATGTTGCCCAATTTTAATAGAAATATTTACAGAATATAAATATTTACAGAATATAAAAACATAGAAAAACTTACCGATTTGAAATTTGCTTCAATACACTTGGCTTGAGTACAAATAGTATAAAGACAATAATACCCTGAGCGCAGTTCACACAATCAAATGCAAAGGAAATATGTTGAAGCAGTTCTTGTTTTTGCATCAGATAGGAGATAATTTCAAATGTCCAGACAATGCCCATGATGACGAACAGGCGTATAAAAAGCCCATAACTATAAAGTATCCAAATAAATATCACTTAATTAGACAATTAAATCCTATATAGTGTATAACATACTTACGTTTGACTATGAGTTTGGACACGGCGTGTATGCGCCTCGCTGGGTGTAATGTTCTTCAGTTGTTGTTTCACTTGCAAAATCCGAGAAGCCTACAAGAGACGTAATTTAATTATAATGGTTATTAGTAATTAATAATAATATTCATATTGTTTGTCATAAAACCACTAGCTTACCGTTAGTATAAACATAGTTATATTGAAAACTATGGATATTGCGATTAATCCATGGAAATATAACATTGCAGACCAGTCGTCAGCTGAATCCAAACATTTTAGAAATATACGAAAAAATATTACCTAATCTACTAATGTAGTAATTACGTAACCCACTTTTAATCCAGCAATAATAAACGCCTACTCCAGGCATCCATGCTAATTGCGTTTCATCATACATATCCATATTCAAGTCAAGTACAATTATCAGAATCGTTAGCAGAAGAGCAACACCCCAGGCATACAGGCTATACCACATAAACTGACGTTTAGCTGATCGACCATTAACATTATAGATATTGGTACGGAAACTACACCATAGATCATAGCTGATAACCGTTAGCCACAGGAAACCGGCCATTGTGATAAAGTAGCCCAAGTAACCTAAAATCAGAAGCAAGAATTTAGACAAGATCTACATCTCGAAGAAGTGTCATTATTAAAAATTTATGCTTACCCTTTACATAGCACGAATCTCCCTCCGGTTCATCTTGAACAGTGATTCGAGCGCATATCAGTAATATAAATGCTATGACGATGCAGCAATTATAGCACACCAGACAATATCCGTGTATATTGCGTAGCTTTGGCAACCACATGTATACGATATTGGTCAGAATTAAGCATATAATGGACAAGATGCGCACTAACGCAATTGTGAAAAAAGACTTATAATGTTAATCAATAGGCTTTTAACGTACATGTAGTTTCAACCAACTGTGGATCAGGTGAATCATAGCAGGTATGTGGCACTAGTGTCATTAGAGTCTCATTGTTATCATTTTCAATGGGATGCGGCTGCAAACAATAGCCATGCTTGGTTAAGTACTTCTGATCTGAGTGGCGATATAGTGTACCATTCTGCAATTACAATGATCATTATTATTATTAATCTACAGATGTAATGTGTAAATCAGTCAAACCTCAAATAATGTCCATTTGTGTCTTGGATCATTCTCTGCATCTAGGTGATAATGTAATGTACAGGGCACTGGCAAATCTTGTTGTATTAAAAAGTCCTTATGTACATGCCTGCGCACTTCGGTGCCATTCTTCAGGGTTATTTTCACATACGGATCGTACTCAGGTATCTCGTTCACATCACCTTCACACCTACGATATCCCGATATTACCACCAGATTCTTGTGACAACAGAATCTTAAACAGCCGGCCAGTTTACAGGCACATCCTCTTAAGTGGTTGGGCACATCTCTCCTTTCACCATCGAGTAGAACCTCATAGTCGTATTCTCCGGTCTGATCGGCGGGTATTATTATGTGCTCGTATGCATACGAACCATTTGGTAACTTGTTCGATTCCAATAATTTGACAGTATCAAAATAATCACATCCAGGAATGTCAGCCGCAGTACTATATGCAAGTAGTGAAGCTACAAGTAAACTTCGTATAATCCACATGCTTTAACTAGGCGTCTTACCTATTATAATTGGATAAATAAATCTCATATTAATTATTTTAATTCAATTTATAATTCACTTGAAGTATCATATCTTCCGCCTAAAATGTACAAACCGCTTTGAACGTTTACGTAGAACTGATTCTTTAAAATCATGTTTCTAAATTTTCTCATTCTTTTTTATTTGATGTCAATTTATTTATGGTATAGAATATAAAAACATGCATCTACATTTGTATATATGGTCAACAGTTAAATAACAAATGAAAACAAATTGATTCCACGAAAAAATGCCAAAAATAAAAACACATATCTATGTGTTTTTTATATTTTATTATACTATTGAACGCCGGATCTGTTCTTTGTCTTTATTTTCATGATTGAAATTCTAGGAATTAGTGCAAATGATGCGGATTTTGACATTTTTATCATTCTTCTCTTTTCGTTATGATATTTGTTTTCTTTTTTAGACCCTGTGTTTATTTTCAATACTTAAGAGTAAGACCTCTACAAATAAAGAGGTGTGGAAGTCATGAGTACATAATCGTAAAACTGTATTCTGCCCCTGTGTAGATCGGTACTCCCTCTATTAGAACCCAAGGATTTATTAAGTGGCTTTATCATACATATTTAAATGGAATTCTTTCAGTTGTTTAATTAAATATAATTTTCGTCAGTTTTTAATTAAAGAATTGAAGAATCTATTCGCTCAATTAAACATTTTTTTTCCGCAAGTTCAATTCATTGGTATATGTACACTCACCCGCACAAGTCTGCGTACACCACAAAAAAGGATGATAAGTAAAGTTTGAACTAAAATTTTTCACCTTCTACTATATTTTTTTTTAATTTGACTATATTTTAATTTTTATTTTGAAGGAAATGCATTGAAATTTTCTACACATGTGTGTTATTTTATGTTTGTTTATAATTTTTTAGACCCTGAGTTGTATATTAAAACGAGGTGTACGTAGACTTTTGAGGGTAACTTGAATGCATTTAAAAAAAATTGTTTAAAAAAATGAATTAAAAGATGAAAAATTCTAGTTCAAACTTTACTTTTCATATTTTTTGTGGTGTACGCAGACTTGTGCGGGTGAGTGTATATTTCAACAGTCAACCCTATCATTAAATACGTAGCATGTGGCATAAGAATGCACAGATGGGTGTGATCATAGAATAAATAATGTATAGTATTCGCAGTTGTGTACATTAACATTCATTGTATTCCTTTCAATTTTGAAAACCTCTTCAAAATACGTGCAGTGATTGGTATACATGAATAGTGAAGCGGCAAGATCGTGAATATACTGCGTTGCACAAAAAACAGACTTCCTAATCCTCCATATAAAAATTTAGGAATTTTTACATTTAATTGTTTAACGGAACAGGAATTAATAAAAGTATAACTGTAAACCCTCAAAGACAAAAATAAAATAAAAAATAAATTTCTTCGTACATTATTATTTAAATACATTTTATAAGATGTCACTTTAAGAAAATAATTCCCGGTTTTTCTATGAATTTGATTGACAGTGATGAGTACAGCAAACTGTCAGAAAGTTCGGAGAATTTGTAGTCTATTTTCTACTGCGCCAAAATAAAATCTACATACACAGTAATATGTACGTAGATTATGTTTTTATGGTAAGCTTAAATTTAAAAAAATACCACATAAAAGCTTAAACTTGCCAAATTTTGTCGACTTTGTTTAAACCATTAAAAACATGTATTTTTATAATGCATAAATTCATTTCTATTAACATTTATATAGCGTACAATATGAAATGAATTGGTATCGTATGAGATAGATACTGAAAATTAACGAGAATTATAATGAGGGGCAAAAAAACCAAAATAAGGGTATCTGTCAATCGATATCCAAACTGTATCATACTTCTAATTCGCAGAATTCTATTAACTATACACACATGCGGCTTCTACATTTTATACTGTACACATGACATCAGAGCGAACAATATATGTACATGTATACATATATGAATGCGTATGTGTATATAAAATGTTTATATTATTCCAGAAAAGTAAAGTAAATACAGCTTATTATGTGAAAGCATAAGGCCAAATTTCAAAAGCTCATATCTTGAAATATAATAACGATAGGAATGAAATTTAAACGCTGAATTAAAGAATGGAATGTCTTTTAATTCAAGAAAAGATATTGTGGATTTTAATCAAATTCTGAAAGTTATAGCTAAGAAACTAAAAGAACCTTAAATTTTGTGTGCACCAAGCGTTGAATTATTCACTGTCTATGGAATACAACCATATCGGTCTGGTTGCCAGCAAAGATAATATAGTAAACCGCAATAAACAGTATATTCAACTTTTTTTGCTTCGTTTGTTATTGTTTTCATTTCACTGTTGCAATTTCTTGTATTCATTAATGTTATTCATTAATGTTAATATTATTATTCGTTTCCCTGTAATGCCGGCATCGATAAGCTTGTTTTATTCATTCCATTCTGAGAAGCGACTCAGTGTGCTGGTGAGTTTATATTGTATTAATCGGGGAAGTACTACTTACATATTTTCTGTGGTCAGTTATTGTTTACAAACACATTTTTATTTTTGGTTTTTTGTTTTGATATTTTGTTTTGTTATTGTAAAAACTATCAAATACTCTTTACAGTTTTGTACTTACTCTCAAAACGCGTGCGACATCGAAGAGGAATTATAGCAGACTAAAGCTGTTTTTTTCCGTGAATAATGACTCACCAAAAGTCAGAAAATTCGTACACAAACCCAAAAAGAGAACAAGAGAAACAAACATATTCACTTGGCGGCATAAGTCTGCGTACACCACAAAAAAAAAATGAGAAGTAAAGTTTGAACGTCAATTTTCGTCTTTTAATTGAAGATTTTTAACCAAAATTTTTATTTAGCTGAATTATAACAATATGTCTATACTTAAATATGATTTTTTTCAGGTTTTTATTTTAGTTTTCGATATTTTAATTTTGATATTAAAGAAAATGCATAAAAATTATATACCCGCAAAAGTCTGCGTACAGCAGAGAAAAAGTGCTTGAAATGAAAGATTTTGCAATTGCCGTAAGCCACGTGTGTATTAGATTTTAGTAGAACATTCGAACTAATATTATGCAAGCTTTAAAAATAGAATTTCCTTAGTCGTAGTCACCACTGTACCTCATTGAGCAGGGTATACGTAAATGGCATGGCCATAAAAAAAAACTCAATCTCTCTCACATTCCTCTCTATTCAATGATCCAAACACAAACAAAAGCAGACATTCGTATGCATGTGTGTATGTTTGTCCATATCTGTCTGTCTGTAAGTCGTAGAGGGCGTAAAACACACTGAGGAGAAAAAGAGAGACACCGCAAAGAGAGAGGTCGAGTAAAATTAAGAGAGAAGAGGAAAAGAAGAGTTTCTGCGCGTGTTTTGTTTTGTTTACTACTGAAATTCGCCGGTCAGCGATCGATTGACTGTACAATGAGTTGAGCTTTAGGCAGTTTATATTAGGCAGAGTGACGATCAAATAGATGGGGAGATTAAAATTCGCATACTGTAGAATGTAAATAACTAATTTAAATTATGCGAAATTTGATTTAATTTCAATTTTATTTAATTATAATATTGCATACAAGATGGACAATTAAAAAATTAATAATATAAAACAAAATTATATACAATATTATAATATAAATTGTAAGAATTTGAATAAAAATAATAAACAAACAAAAAAAAACATAATGTTAGTAACTTGTGGGGCACCCTTATCGCTGCAGAACCTCAGCCAGGCGTTTCGGCATTGATCCAACCAGCTTCTGGGTCTGTTCCGACGTGATTTTGCCCCACTCCTCAAGAATTACATCCTTAAGCATTTTTTTGGATGTAATTGTATGCTTTCTGATTTTCAGTTCGAGGAGGTCCCATAATTGTTCAATTGGGTTCATGTCCGGACTTTTACGGGGTGTAGGCAATAGACTTGGAACATTATACAGAAGCCAAAGCCTCGTGTTTTGAGCTGTATGCTTTGGGTCATCTTGTTGGAAGAGGAAATTATGTTTTAGCCCCAATTTTTGCGCACTTGGCTTAATATTTTCTTTCAAAATATTTATGTAGCCTTTATCGTCCATAATAGAGTCAACAATTATAAGGTTTCCCACGCCACTGGCTGCCATACACGCCCACACCATGATTCCGCTTCCTCCGTGCTTTATTGTGCCAACTAAGTTTTCTTTATTGGTGCCGTCTCCCCTTTTTCTCCAAACAAGAAGTTTTCCATTAATTCCGAATATGCAGAATTTGATGTGGCTCGAAAAAATAATTTGATTCCAAAATTCTGCTGGCTTGGAAATATATTCATTTGCGAATTTAACACGCTTTTGTCTTTTTGTCAATGATTTTTTTCTAGCGACCCTACATTGATACCCTGCTGCTTTTATCGCCCGACGTACTGTGTCTTTGGAAACTGTTTTTGAAAATCCTTCCTCTACTTGCTGGTGAGCCTCATGCACAGTGATCTGAGGATTTAAGCTTACGGTCTTGACTATTGAAGCCTTCTCTCGTTTAGTTAATAAAGGAGGACGGCCTGGACGAGCCTTTGGTAGAATGGAGCCGGTTGAATTATAATTATCTATTACTTTTTGGATAGAGGAGTGTGGTCTACCAACCAATTCACCAATTTGTCTATACGATTTTTTTTCTAAAAAATAGTTTATAATAATTTTCCGCTCCGCCACAGAAATTTCTTTGGATGTTCGCTCCATATCGTAAATTTGAGTAAGTCTGCCGAAATTTATTAATAAAATTAGTATTTATAAAGAATAAAATTAGTTCTAACTTTACTTTTTAAATTGTTTAAGTTGTACGCAAACTTATGCGGCCAAAACAGAATTTTAAGCACACCCCAAATAAGCAACAATAAGACAACTGTGATTAAGCAGATGTAAAATTTTGAAAACACTTTTGCTTAGTCATACATATGTATTATGTCTCATACGATATAATGGAATTCGACAGTATAGCTGACACATTCATAGGTTTCTTTGGATATAATAAATTAATTTTTTGCATAAAAAATCAAAACAGAATTTATACATACTTTAAACAAATTATCAAAGTTATACGTAAAAGTATCCAACAGTAGGGACAGGTCCGGCAGCATGGACCCTCTCTATTGACATTTTTATATTGGAAAAAATAATATGGAAAAAAATATGTATCGTATGATTGTGAGTATATACATACTGAATATTACCCAGCATTATAATGAGGGGCGAAAACTCAGGGTATCTGTCGGTTGCAATCCCAACTGTACTATACTTCTAATTTGTAAAATTCTATTAACTATGCACATACAGTGCGCCGCATTGGATAGCGCTATTCAACATGTTATTTTAAATAACTTTTATACTTGTTAAGATATGGCAACCAAATTTTTTTTGCTGATCAATTGGATAATTATAATTTCTCCGAATTAAGGTGCCTTGGAATTCTCAACTTGTTTGGGAGTTGATTTTTTTAGTATCTCCAAATGTTTAGCTATTATGTCTGTCACAGCATATTATGTGAAAGCATAAGCCCAAATTCAAACGCCACATAAAAGAAAAGAATTTATATTACTTAATTCAAGGAAAAACAAAGCATAATTTAAACATTGATAAATTCAACCAATTTGACATTAAAGTCGTTTTTAGTTTATTTCATTTATTTATTATTTATTCTTAGATTTATATTCTTCAGCTCATCGCATCTGGGAAAATATCGATGGCGCTATCGATAGTATCGACGGTTTGTAATTTTTCGAAATATCGATGGTTTACTTCGATAGGTCGATAGTGCTATTGACGCAGTAATGCGAAGTATTTCCTTAGAAATAAGGCCACTGAAACCAAAAGTAGAAAAAATATTACTACAATTTGTCGATGAACTGAAGATTTTGGGGACCTTTTTTTTTTGGGTTGTGAAATCCGTTCTATCTAAATTTGTATTAATCTCAATAGTACTATCGATAGTTTAAACTTTTGTATTCATCACTATCGAGTGGCGCCACTATCGATACTATCCCAGCTCTACCACTGCATATCATGGAACCGTGTGTGTGTAAATGGAGTAGCTTTAGGAAACTTAGTCTCTCCCACATCTCTCTCTCTCTCTCTCTCATACAAACCATTTTTACTCACCGTCTTTGCGTTGCGTCTTTCTGATTTCTTCCAAGTTTGTTATGCGCTCGATCCAACATAAGCAAAGCACACATGTATATGTGCCTATACGCATACACATAGGCACATACACATGCTGTTTAGCTTGCTTTGGAGCAAACGCAGAACGAACTTAGCATCGTCGTTGCTTTGCACTCATAGTATTTCTTCTTCTACTGCGAATAAAAACGAAGTGCGATTAAATAGAGAGCCACAACGCACATTGAGAGAGAAAAAGAAACACACCGCAAAGAGAGAGAGAGAGTGTGAGTAAAAATAAGAGGAAAGAGAAGAGCTTCTGGGCATGTTTGTTTAGTTTGTGCAATTCGTCGGTAAGCGTTCAGTAGCAGTTCATATTGCGCGAAGTGAAGATCAAAGAATAGGGGCAATGGAAATAAGCTCAATGCAAAATGTAAAGAACTAATTAAATAATGCAAAACAAAAATAATTTATAATACAGATAGTTGTATTTAATTTTAATATTGTATACGGGAATTGAAGGCTGTCCGGGGAAACGCCTATAAGAAATGTTTCGAAGACTGTCAGAATCGCTGACATGTGTATATTGCCTCTAAGGGGGATTACTCTGTGGGCGACAAAATAAATTTGGATGATTAAATGGAAAATGTGTGTTTTATTAACCCAGTCCCGGTACTTTTTTGTATGTATGTAGCACACAATAAATTCATAATTAATTAACAAAAGAGTTAAAGTTATCGGTAAATGATAAAATAATCGTCTAAAAAATTCATTCAATTTTTATTTATATTATTTTATTGAATATATTTATGATGTGAATTATTGAATACAAATCTGTTTAATGTTCTATGTTCTATGTTCGGCTGTACATTTGCCTGAGCACAGCCACAATGGAATACGATTTGCTCATGATATAGGTAAAACTGGGCAGGCTTAGACCCATAAAGCCACCGGCAGTGAATAGGAATGGACGTTCGGCGTTTATCATGAATATTAGCAGAGTTTGCTTACATTTCTTATCGAAGCTATGCCAGCTGCAACCAAAGCCAGATGTTGAAAGGGTTTTGCTCTGTGTACAGAATATCAAAAATTTTATGCTATATGTATAACAGTGACCCAGAGCCATTCACCTGTTCATAAACTTCATTGCCAAACCAGCAGTAAAGAAAGAGCTGACAGAGCACACAACATAGTAGTAAATCCATTATAATAGAGCTCTTCGATCCATCTCCAACGATAACCTGAAATGCTGTCATAGCGACGATAACCACAGAACTGATAAATTGGGTCATGACAGGCAAGCTATATATTTGTTCCACTTGCTGGCGTAACCTGTATAAAATATACATATGCATATACTATTGATAGTTTAAAAGACATGATAGTAATTTACACAATCAGTTCACAGTGATATTTCACAATTGATACCAGCCATTCGTAGGGCTCCACGCGCAGTTTCTGATCTTCGGACAGTAGCAGTTCGTCAAAGGCAAGATTAAGGACCTTCAGATGCATGCATATCTGATTCATGAGCAGAACATTTAAATAGTCTATGGTTGTTATAGCTAGTGCCAAGAGCGCCACACTAAGACCCATATAGATATATTTGAGAATCGGTGGTAAAAAGTGTGGTATTTCCGCACGGTAGGGGAATCGACTGCCGGCCAAATCCTCTGGAACTACGAAGGCGGTAAGTATTATGTGAACATATCAAGAATTCACCTATACCTATAAGTATCCAAATCAAGCCCATAACACCAGGTAGTAGTACTAGATGAAAGTACATGAGCATCACTAGCTTGTTCTCCATTTCCGCACGATGAAATGTTTCGATTTGCTTCTGCGATAAGACGCAGGCTCGCGTAATGTCGCTCAATTTGCATACAATATGCTTAAGAGTATCATAGTGATACCATGTATTGAATACCTATTTAAATTATTTGAATTATTTGAACTTAATTGAAATAAATGAAATAGCATACCTTTAACCAATAAACAGCATGAGTCAGCGTCAACACCAAATTTTGTGTCATTATATCCAGATCGCCCCAATGCAACACCAAATCGTATACCTCAAAGCACACATAGAAAAACAAAGCGAATAACACAAAAGCGCCAAGAATTATAAAGCAAAACTTCTGCAGTCTCGTCTCCTGCTTCAGACCCAACAGTGGGAGCCCTACTAAATGTGCCAGCCATAAATTCAAGTCAATCGAACCCATGCGACCCTCTTTGGCATTTGATGGTAGCACACGTTGACTTGCTTGTAGCAACTTTTCCATTTTTTGAATAAAACAGAGGACAAGCTCAGTTTCTTATATAAGGACATCAAGACGACATTGCGTGAATTCGCTGACAGCCTACATTTAAATAAGTAATACTCTCAAAGTGTAAAATTAACTAATTATTATAATAACTATATTGGTCACGCCTATCAAATGGGACCATTAGCTACATTAGAATAGAATAATGGATTGCTCTAGGTACGTACAGCAACGTCATGATGAACTTATAAATAAATCTGGTTATATTATATGAACATTGACAATATTTTTGACATTATTATTATACTTATAAACATATACATATAACCAATTTTATAATTTTAACTAGATTTTATTAGCAAAGTCGGTTTGATTTGCTTCAATACGGACGTAGACTCTACATCCTGCGAAGAGCTCTTCTTTAAATGCGTTCGGCTTGAACGATAGACAGTTGAACTCCTTGATTTGCCTGTTGTGGTCCGATTAGAAACGAATTCGTGCTTAAATCTAAAAGAAAATCATTTGAAGTATTTGAGGGATAAGTTAAAAATAGAATGATTTAATAATAATATATATAAATAGGAACAACAAACCACAACCAGACATAACGCAAAAGCAATAAACAGTAAGTTAGTATTTAATTAGTACTAAAAGAAATAAACACCAAATATTGTATTAAACCAACTTTTTTACCCAATGCAATATTCTGGGGACGATCTTACATAGATCGTCATTTGTTTTCAGCAGCACAATCTCATCTTTCGCATTGCTGGCATCATCTGCTGTTTCTACGCCCCGAAGACTTTACAATAGAAGAGTTTTCGGTGAAGTACAACCCATTACATTTTTTGTATATCTTGCTAGTCTCTTAAGATGCTGTATTTAGGTGCAACTTACCTATCCATGGTGAGTTTTAGAACGTTGTGTTTTCGCACAAACAGTATGAATAATATAATTCCTTGTGCAGCACTAATATAGTCCAAGATCTCACAGATTTTATTTAATATTGGATTCCCTTGCATTAGATATGATATTATGTCAAAGCACCAGGGAACACCCATTATAATGAACAGTCGCAGAAACAAACTGTGCCTGCAAATTGAGGATGTTATTAAAAATAAATCATATAATTGTATGATATTACTAACGTCTTCTTATCAGAGTTAAGCCGATGCTGACGATCCTGGCGTGCCGTTAAATTCTGCAATTCCTTCATAACCCCAAATATGTTATATGACTATAAGGAAATGTATACAAAATTGATAAGAAGTTTCTGGAGTTAAATTAATTATTTAAATACTATACCGTTAGTCCAAACATGATCGTATTAAAGATAATCAGTAGCGTCATGGGTCCATATAAATAAATCATAGCTGACCAATCAGTAGCTGTAAAATTAGAAATTCAATGTATTTAGCTAAAACCAAATTAAACAGGGTCTAATTAAAAGAATAATAATACTTTTGATCCAACAAGTGTAGTATCCAAAGCCGGGAATCCAGGGTAGATGATCTTTGTTCTCTCCATCGAAATTATAATCAATCGCAATTGTAATAATGGTTAAAAGAGCAGAAACACCCCAGGCATAGATGCTATAGATCAAAAAACGGCACTTCGGGTTGTGACGCTGCAAATTATAGTTGTTCGTGCGAAAACTTCTCCACAGATCATAACTAATTACACTTAGCCAGAGAAAGCAGGACATAGGAACATAGTACGCAATGTATCCTAAAAAGAACAAGGAATTACATTTTGTATGAAAATTTAGATCGGTTATTGTGGCAAAATATAATACCATAAATTTTGCAACATAAAGTTTTCACCACGGGCTCAACGAATGTTTGAGCGATCAGCATAGAGAATAATATCATAAGGGTGAAGGCATAGCTAATCAGGCAAAGGCCGTGCAGATTTCGTAGTTTTGGCAATGATAGGTATATAATAATAGTTAGAATTAGACATATTATGCTGATTGTAAGCACTGAAAATAGATTCAAATTATATCATCATATCATATCATATTATATCGCAATTCAGAATTCTTACGTGTATTTAGAATCAATCTGCTTTTAGGTGCATCTAGACACATAAATGGAAGTAATCTGTATAAGATTTCTCCGTTATCGTCTTCACTTGCGAACGGCTGCATGCAATATTCTTGTTTATTGACGGTGCGATTGATAAATGCGCTGTATAATGACTCATTCTAAAAAGGCCATGCTCATTAAAATAAATACACAAATTAGCAACTGAGAAGGTTTTAACTACAAACCTCATATAAAGTCCAACCATTACCTTCATCGTTCAGTACTAAACGTTCAGCACATTGAAGTGGCAGATCTTGTTGCACTATGAACTCTTTGAAAATGTGCTTCTTCAACTTGCTACCATCATTTCGGACTATACTTACCATGGGGTCGAACTTAATAGTCTTGTTAATATTACCCTCGCATTTTGGATTACCTCTCTTCAATTGCAGATTTGGGTGGCAGCACAATCTGATGCAGCTGTGATATTTGCAGGCACAGCCTCTCAAATGCCTCGTCACATTCACCTTCTCTCCATTATGCAAAAGCTCATAGTCGTATTCTGAAGTCTGAGTGGCGGGTATTATCACCCGTTCATCTACTAGGAACGAACCATTGGGCAGCCTTTGGCTCTCCGTCAACCTCACCGTATCAAAGTAATGACATTTGGGTATTTCGCCTTTTACGGACCAACTGCTGATAAGCAGCGGCAGAATAAAAAAAATTATGCTCATTTTAAGCAGCTCAAAAAAAAAAATGTATGGATCCAAAAGACCTCTATCCCGCAAAACTCGCAAAAAGTAACTGTGGTCCACGCGTTTGTTATATTATATTATATTATATTATACTTTATATTTGAACTTTATACACTAGTCAACAAAATCTTCTGAACTTTTCAAAATAAAAAAGTAATAGTTCTTTGTTTGTGTTAAAATTTTATCTTAAGGTATTTATGGTGTAATAAAAGTAAAATTAAATAATTTGATAAATAGGAATAAATATCATGTATTTATAATATTGATAAGTTTCATTTAACATGCTGATGAGTTTAAAGAACAAAAGAAAAACCAATTGAAAACCCTAAGTTATTAATATAAAATTTCTGCAGAATCAGCAATTCTGATATTTCATTCGTAGAAATCTTTTCATAACTTTAACATTCTAATATATATTGAAACATAGATGACTTATGATACCTTGCAACACAGAACATATATTTTGTTCTATATACAAATATTGCATCTTATTGAAGTAAATTTTAATTATTAAAACAACTATGTTGATCACACTTATAAAGCGCGACCTTTGCTGAATAGATATATTAATGGAATGCTAAACACATAAAATATGATTATTATGATTTTATTATTAAAAAATAATTAGAATATTGATAACACTATATTGGTGGTACATTATTTCTTCGATTTTATCAGCTTCAAGCTGTTTTCTTTAAGCCAAGTTTGATTGATTTGATTCAATTCAATCGTAGATTCAACACCCTGTGATGAGTTCTTCTTTATAAAAGTTCGGTTTGAACGAGGGGCAGTCGAACAGCTGAATTTGCACGCATTAGTCCGATTAGGCGACGGCATTCGCTTTAATCTAAAATCATATAAATTATTATTAGCATTTGGGAAAACCAACAGAAAAAAGTGATTAAATAAATGCACCCAGAGGACATAAACATGCAGCATTACACCAAAAAATGGTTAATAATATATAATAATTAGAATATATAACCACAACCAGGCATAACATTATAATTACTAACAGTACGTTAGTTAGCATTTAGCACAATAACAACATCAAACACCAAGTATTGTTGTAGACCAACTTTTTTACCTAATGCAATATGCTGGGGCCGATCTTATTTATACCACCATTTCTTTCCTGAAGAGCAATCTCTTCCTCGGCATCGCTGACTTCATCTGCTGTTTCTATGCCCCGAATACTTGATAATAGAAGAGTTATAGGTAAAGTACAACCCATTATAACTGTTGTATACCTCGCTGCGTTCTTAGAAATTATATTTAGGTACAACTTACCGATCCATGATGACTTTTAGAACGCTGTATTTAAGAACAAACAGTGTGAACAATATAATTCCTTGGGCAGCATTAATATAATCTAAGATCTGACAGATTTTCTTTAAAATTGGATGGTCTTGCAATAGATATGATATTATTTCAAAGCACCAGGGAACACCCATTATAATGAACAGTCGCACAAACAGACTGTACCTGTGAATTAAGGATGTTATTGTAATATTGATCTTTATATGATTGAGTGGTATTACTTACGTCTTCTTATCAGAGTTAATGCGCTGCTGCCGTTCCTGGCGCCCCGTTATATTCTGAAATTCCTTCATAACTTCCAAAATACGAAATGCCTGTAGAAAATTAAAAATAAGATGTATGAATAATGGAATCAATGTAGTTAATGTACTATTTTATATACATACCGTGAGTCCAAACATTGTTGTATTGAAAATAATCTGTAGTGTCATGGGTCCATATAAGTAAATCATAGCTGACCAATCAACAGCTGGAAAGATTAATATAGTTAAGCATGTAAATACCAAAATTGTATGAAAAGAAAAGAATTTACTTTTTATCCAACAATTGAAGTACGCAATTCCGGGAATCCAGGGTACATGATCTTCGATTGTTGCATCTAAATGATGATCAACCGCTATTATAATAATGGTTAGAAGAGCAGCAACGCCCCAGGCATAGATGCTATAGATTAAAAAACGATACTTGGGATTATGACGCTGTATATGATAGTTTTTAGATCGGAATCCACTCCAAAGGTCATAACTAATCACAGTTAGCCAGAGAAAGCTGGACATAAGAGCAAAGTATCCCATGTATCCTAATAAGAAATATAAAATGCATTATATAGATCCGGAAAATTAATATCAATGTATATTAAGTTTAACATACCATTAATTTTGCATAGTAAAATATTTTCTACTGAATCAAAGATAACTACAGACATCAGCAACGAGAATGATACCATGAGGCTGAAGGCATAACTAACCAAGCAAAGGCCATGTAGATTTCGTAGTTTTGGCAGTGATAGGTAGACAATAATAGTTAGAAGTAGACATATTATGCTGGTTGTAAATACTGAAAATTGTAAAAGAGTTTTAATTAAATTATATCATATCATACCACAGTTCTATACTCTTACGTGTATTTAATATTAATCTGCTTTCAGGTCGATCTAAGCACAAATGTGGGAGCAATCTGTAAACCGCATCCCCATTGAGGTCTTTACTCGCGTGCGGCTGCAGGCAATACTCTTGCTTCGAGAAGGTGTGGTTGCTAAAAAAGCTCTCCAGTGACCCATTCTTAAAAGAAAAAATTTAATAAATGTACAAAACAAAAGCGGTAAAAAATGACTTTCGCAAACCTCATATAAAGTCCAACCAAAAGTTTCATGATCAGATTCTTCCAGGTGCATACGTGCATCACATGGAACTGGCAGATCTTGTTGTACAATGAACTCTTCTAGGATGTGCATCTCGAGTTGTCTATCATTTCTTAGCGTTATATTCACCATGGGATCGAATTCAATAGCAGCATTATTGATATCACCCTTACATTGACGTTCACCTCTTTCCAGTTCCAGGCTAGGATGGCAGCAGAATCTGACACATCTATGATATTTGCAGGCGCAACCTCTTAAATGTTGCGGCACATTCGCCTTCTCTCCATCCACCAAAATTTCATAGTCGTAATCACCAGTTTGATCGGCTGGTATTATCACACGATTATATACTTGATACGAACCATTAGGCAGCCTTTGGCTCTCCGTCAAACGCACTGTATCGAAGTAATCACAACCGGGTATATCGGCAAGTACGTAGCTGCTGCTAGTGATAAGCAACAACATCAAAATTTTGCTCATTTTAGGCTGTTCCAATAATTTTTGCAAATGTAAAAACAAATTATTGTATTAAGTTACAGTTCTACCATCTGGTACTGCCAAATAGCAACTGAGCTTGGAGAAATTATGTACAACGTCAACGAACAATATTCGTTAACTAAATCAACAAATTTATTATAATTTTTTGTTTATAATTAATAGTTCTTGGGGCGAAATTTAAATGAACTACAATGAAATATATGTACATATTTTTATAGCAAAATCTAGCATTAAAATATAAACCAGTTTTGTGTGTGATCAAAAAAAACCAAATTCATGGCAACTATTCATTCATTAATTAATCAAAAAATATCCAACAGTACGGACTGGTCCGACAGTAGGGACCCTGTGTTTAG